>SNQJ01S0112078.1:39137-56342 GCA_010110895.2 Picea sitchensis
GGTAAACACCCTACAAAATCCATGGAGGCCTACAAGTAGAACACATCACACACCCCTTTACATATTTAGTTACAATTTCTTTCATCTAAGGCTAGTAACAAAATCTCTACAGATGAGCCATAGTTTTTCCTACCCCAAAATTCTGAGACACAAAATAAATGTGATCTTCTCGTATTACATGGACTCGTTCACTTATAGGAATACATAACTTTCCAAGTTGGTAGAGTAGTTTTCCCTGCAGACAATAGTTCTCTACCTGTGCAACATGGGTTAGTCTCTCAAATACTTCTTTAAAATCTTCATCAATGACATATTGTTCCACATAGCTATCATGAGATAAAGAAGCATTCTTCAAAATAATAGAAGCAACAATAGGAGGTCTAGAAATCATATCAACTACCTTGTTACTCTCACCCTTTTTGTATTTGATTACCAAATGAAATTGATGAAGAAAACACATCCACCTGTAATGTCAATATTGTTGTATATTGGTTTGTGTCTAGAGATATTGTAAGGGTTAATGATCTGTATGTATGATTGTTTCATTCCCTAGCAATTAGTTCTTCCATTTCTTTACACTTTGAACTAATGCATACAACTCTTTATCATATCTAGGATAGTTAACCGCAACTTGGTTAAAAGTTTCAGAGTGGTAACATATAGGATTATGATATTGCATCAATATTGCACCCATGGCGTATCCGCTGGCATCTATCTCGATCTCGAAAGGTTGTTGAAGATTCAGTAGTGCTAATACTGGTGTGGTATTGATATTTTCCTTCAAAGTTTCAAAAGATTTTTGTTGCTTTCCTCCCCAATGAAAAGTGGTCTTCACACTGGTTTAAGGCATGCAAAGGAGTTGCAATAAAAGAGAAGTTTGAAATGAATCTCCTCCAGTACTAGAATTTACCTAAGAAGCTATATACTTCGGTTAAACTTTTGGGCTTAGTCCAATTTACAATTACATCAATATTGTAAGGATCAATTCTCAATTGTCCTCCTCATACAATATGACCTAAGTACACAAGTGCAGTCTTACCAAATTCACATTTGGACAATTTTACATACAACTTTTCCCTTTGCAAAGTATCCAATACTTTATTTACATGCCTTATATGTTCATCCCAAGTCCCACTAAATATAATAATATCGTCTAAACATACAATCACAAAATCATCTAGGAATGGCTTGAATACATCATTCATCACACACATGAAGGTTGTCTGAGCATTACAAATCCCAAATGGAATAACTAACCACTCAAAAAATCTTAGTTTGGTTTTAAAGGAAGTTTTCCATGCATCATGTTATGCAACCCTGATCTGATGGTATTCACTGTGAAAATCCAACTTAGTGAAATAAACAACATTCTTTAATTGATTAAGTAAATCATCTATACAAGAAATATGGTATCGATTTTTCACCATGATTTTATTTAAGGCTCGGTAATCGACACACATTCACCATGTTCCATCCTTCTTTGGCACCATCATGATCGAACAACCACAAGGAGATGAGTTGGGCCTGATGACCCCTTGATCCAATAATCCTTGTACCTTATTTTTTTTTATCTTCGTCATCTCTACAACTGACATCCTATACATGCCCACATTAGGAAGAGGAGAATCATGTTGAAGATGTATTTCATGTTGGATTTCCCTCTTAAGAGGTAATCCATTTTGTTCCTGAAAAATATCATACTTAGAAACAATATCAATTAATTATTTCTTATGAGAAGGATCACATCCTTGGAAGGCATCAGATGTTCCGACATCCTTTTCCCTTATGACCATGAGTACATATTTCCTATTATTGTTTATGAGTCTCTTCATTTATCCTGCAATAACAAGTGTGGTGTTTACCCTCATGTTGTGGGCTCTAACAATATATTCCACTCCCCCTTTATTAAGGTGATATTTGTTCTCATGACAAAAGAAGATTGTTTTTCTATCATAAAGATAAGGACTCCCTATCACTATGCCACATATATTAAGTGATACAACATCCAAATCCACTTCATCAATCAACTTTGAAGCAATACAAAATCTGACCCTACATTGCTTGGTGACATTAAGTTTTTCTTTATCACATACTCGACCAAGAGTATAAGGCTTTGGATGTGGTCTAGTTTCAAGATCCATCTTTTTGAAAAGTTCTTCAGATATCAAGTTTAGTTGGGAACTTGGATCAAATAATGTATCTATCTTAGTGTGCTTATATACAACTCTTCTATGAAATAACTCATTCCTCTTTCTTTCATCATCATGAGATTCATTATTGGAATTTGACTAGCATCAAGGTAATCTTTACCTTGTACTCCAACCATTGTGATATTTCCTTTGTCTCCTGAATTAGAACCAAGATATTTTTTCACTGTAGCAACGATATTTGTCTTCTCATTTCCACTGAACTCTTTCGATCTCTTCTTTGGATGTAGTTTCCAACAATCTTCATCATCATGACCATTGTTGCACCTCTTTTGTCACCTGAATGAGCAAAAAGGAGGTTCTTACAAGCTTAGTTGGGTTAGCTAAGCAAGACAACAGTAAAGGAAAGGGTTAGAAGAATAAAGCATAAAAGACTAAGCTAAGAATTAAACTAGGAATGNTAAAAACAATTAAACTATAGTGCATAAGGACATAAGAACAAGAAACAAACAAGACTCATGTCACCAATGGAAAGGATTGTATTAGTGAAAAGAAAACACCAAAGAGAAAGGGAGACTTTGGGTCCCTTCTTCCTCCAAGGGAGGGCTCTTGGACCCCCAAGATTGAGCTCTTCTTACAACTTGAAAGAAATGGTGATAGAATCCCAAGCTAATTCACTCAAGAGGTGATGTGAATAGCTCAAATGGAATGGTGCTAGTATGCTCTTGATGAGAAAAGAGGATTCCCCAAGAGAATAGCAGCAACAACATAACCTTACAAATGAATTCCCTGAAGATGTAGTGCACCCATGGCCTCTTTTTATAGCACAACTTTGAGGTATTATGCAACCATCTTTTAGTGTGAACAAGGGGTTGTTTAGGGCACCTTTAGGTCTTTGACCAGCCACCAAGCCGAATTCAACCGAGATTTGGATGTCAAATTGACTTGGAAGTTGAACCAAAAGTGGGTGGGAGGCTGACCAACATCATAAATGCGTCATTCTTAGGTGTGCTCTTTTCCTGCATTTCTTGATGACGCATGTGCATGCGCTCCCTATATAGTCATAGTACATCCTAGTTTTATAACTGGTTGTATAGTTTTGGACCTTTTGGAAATGATTTTTGGTAATTTTGGTCCATGGGTGAACTTAATAGTTGTTTGGAGATGCTGGATTCTTGTAATCATTTGCCGACGAAATTTCAGTGATAACAGATGCCCTCTGATGGATGAGGTTAGGAGCATACGTATAGTCGAAATTCATTAATGTTTCTTCTATTGAGAGTACTATTGTAAGAAAGAGAGAGAGCGAGAGTATCAAGAGTGACCCGTTGGAGGAAGAGGGGAACCTGTAGGACCCAACCTTTCTAAAGGTGTGAAAAATAAATTGTGTACAAACGAGGCGGGCATGCCCCATGCTCGTGTCATGTAACTCAAAACATGTGTAAGACAGTAGCTTAAGTGGTATGTTGGTGAAGATGAGTGCAGAGCCCTCGTGGGTGTGTTGATAAGAGCAGAGGGAAATTCGGATGAGGCCAAAAAATACTCTGAAAAGTAAGCAATGACACTTGGAGGAAGTATCAAGGATTTGGCGGGCATTGAAGGCCCAACAAATTTCAGAGGTCTTTGGAAAATATAAAAACAACTGCAATAGTCGCAAAGTAAGACCCACCGTAACATGAGAGAGTGTTGAAGTCGAATGTTATGGGGGTCAATGACAGCAGAGAGTAATGATGGTGCTCCCTGTGCAATCCGAGACTCCTCATTGTAAAGGTAATGAGATTCAAGATACTGTCGCCCTTATGGAAACTATGTTGATGTCGGCAGAAAGGGAGACGCGACACTAAGAAGCGAAGGGCTTCAGGAAATTCACTGGATGGGATCATAAATTGAGGAGGTACATGGACGAAGTCAAGAGGGGTGGAGACTCAAGACTTCACTTGGTTGGGGAGATATGTGAAGTGGAAACAACCATAGAACTAGGTCAGGTATCATGGGGACAACTAGAAGGGGGATAAGTTGTGTCAGAGGTGGGACAAAGTGAACAAACTCAAAGAGCTGAGGTAGGTGACCTGTTGGATACTCTGGGTTTATGGACTATGTCAACAAGAGTAGAATATAATGGATGCCCCAACCAAGAGAAACATGGGTTGTGTTTTCCAAAAGGAAGAAGGGCATCAAAGGTGATGAAAAAAATCTATGTAAATGTTGGAAACAAAGTCTTTGTACAATTACCAAATAAATAAATAATTGGGGATGAGTGTACAAATACAAAAATGGGTGCCCCAGTGCAATATGGTTGGGCCGATTAGGGCGAAATTTGAGTGGAGAACTGGTGGAGGGTGGGGGCCCCATGGGTGGGTTTCTATATGAGGTAAATGGAATGGAGGGAAATTTGCAGATCAACAAACTGATTGTGGATTAAATGGATGGTTAATGATACCTGGGAGTCCATTGGGAAAGCTAGAAAAATGAGGAGAATGAGTATGTGATTGATTCTCGAAAATGTGTAAGACTATCGAGACTCCCATACCTAGGGGGTGAAAGAAGCATGAGTGTCAAAGTGCCAAGGGGGACTATGAATGGGACAACTCATGTGGGGGACAGTGGTACTGGGTGACAGTACCAAAATGCAGTGGAGGTGACAGTACTACAGAGCCAGATATGAGGATCCTACAGGCAAATTTCAGAGGCTGTGACTGGAGATGCAATTGAGATTCAGAGGGAATGATTACATGCCAGTGTCGATCATATAGCTGAAGGGGATGCACAGATTTGTGAGGGACAAGTACCTACACACATTAAAACTAAATACTTGACGTGAACAATATATGAAGATAATGAACATAAAACATTTATTTGATAATTTTGAACATGAGCATGCGTACCTGAACGGGGTATAAGAAAATGGCTCCTTGGGGGTCGGGGATGGATGGTGACCCAGGAAAATGTCTGTGTAAGTGGCTGAAGATGGTTTGTAAAATGGAGCTTATGGATTCCTGTACCAAAAAATGAAAGTGGGGAAAAGGGCTTAGATATGGACGGTGGGTCCATAATGCCATCCCAGTTTCACTAACACTATGGGCGATCGGGCAGTAATTTGGTGGGAAGACATGGACCTCCCCTTTGCTCGAGGACTGATGAATAAATATAATGAATTACATTCACGGGAGCATTGGTATGGAGTTCTAGAGGAAGCTCAGGAGGATATGTGTGGCGTTCTGTGGCTAATGTGTGGCGGATGTATGGGATCTTTCTTCTTCTATCTGACCCCAGCCACAGCGATGGTGTTAGTGATTGGGGGTGAGGGTGGTGTGTTAGGAACAAGTATTGGAATCTGCACTGGGATTGCCTCTGACTTAGGAGAGAGGGATGGTTGAGGAACCATCTTGGGTGGATGTAGATACCATACCGAGATTTTCCCCTGGAGGGGGGGGAGATCTGTGATAAGTGGTGTGGTGGTGCTCTCAGGGAACTCCTGAGGTAGTATTTATTCAAATGGTGGAACTTTGATATGGGGAGGGGACTCAGTGATAGGAGTCTTGTCTCCAATGTATGTTCCCTTAGAGGAAACTACACATACTTGTGTTGAAAAAGATGGGTTTAGGAATGGTGGTGCTCCCTGATAAGTTCCCAACATGGATGAGTCTTGGAATAATCCAAGGCCAATGTTGGCAACTGGAAAATCATTCAATCTATCATGAATAAGGGGGAGGATGTTATCGATGTTGGCAGAATATTTAGGCTCATAATGTGTAAGTTGGTTGATGGTGACGATCTTCCCATTATGGGGGAACATCATTGTACGAAACACAGAAGAGGTGACTGCCTTCATAGCATGCATGTAGTTGCATCCGAACAAGATATCATAATCAAGCTAGGCATCGATAACTTCAATTTCAATGAGGAAGGTTTTTCCCCCAAGTTATATGGGGACATTTTGACAAAGCCCTGCAAAAGATGTTGGTCGACCATCGTAAGCTCGAAGGGTGATGGTAGAGGGTAATAGCTTAGGGGAGCCAATTTTCTTCCATACGTGTTTATACATGATGCAGGTGGATGCACCTTCATCAATGATACACCGATAAACTATGGTGTTCCAGATCTTAACTAGTATCTAGAAGGCTACTTGGGTAGGAAGACATGGTTCTCCATTATCTGAATCAAATGTGATCAGCTGCGTGTCAGCTGTCTTGACTTCCCCCAAGGCAGAAAGCAAGGATTTTCACTGTGATGGACATGTTTGGAGCACCTCCAACACAGACATGGCTGCAGGAGATTGGGCCCAGACTATAATTATGAGCAGCCCTAGCATGAGGGTTATGCACATTTCGTTGTAAAGGCATACGTGGTATGCAAGGAATGGGTTCTGCGTGAGGACATGGAATCATCAATGGTTGTCCTGTAGTAGTTGGAAGAGTTTATGAGGTGGTTGGGGTAGAGTCGGGAGGCATACCATATTGATGGTTTCGGGTTTGCAGAAGAATTTCTTCGCTGGTGAGGAGGACACTATGATCAACCAAATTCCCAGATTGAGTGGCACCCGGGTTTGGATATTGCCCCATTTGTGGTGGGGTAGGTTTGATTACTTGTTGGGTGTTCATCACACCTTGATATGGAATGGGGTTTTGAAAAACATTTGGAGGAAGTGGTTGCAAATATTGTTGAGGGGCCTGCTGAGTGGCAGATGGTTTCGGAGGGCCCTGTGAGTTCATGGATGCCCTCATCCATTGGAGATCAGGAATTTGGGGTCAATGATGAGTATAATGACCAAAATCACCACAAAGGGCACAAGGGAAGTTGGTCTGAATATTGTTGTTATTTTTCCCTTGGCATTTAGTATTGCCCCCTTGAGGGTTTTGGTTCCCTGTGTTTTGGTTGCCCCCAGTAGGTTGGTTATGGTTTCCTCCTGGTCTGGGATTATTATTGTTCTGGTTTTTTTCTTTCTTTCTAGTGTTRTTCGATTGATGGGATGGATTTTTCGTATTTAGTTGTTCAAAATTTTGATATTGCTGAATGGGAGAGGATTGAACAAAATTAACCCCAGCGTGTGGATGTCCTTGTGGTGGAGCCATGGGMTGTGGAGGGCCAGGAAATGGGAAGTACGGATTGTGTTGTGGCAATGATCCATAAGGTACATAGGAAGGCATGGTGCTTTCGCTAGTGCTTAGGGTATAGGCTGAGGTAGAGGGAGTACCAGTGCTTGGTTGAACAGGTGGGTGTATTATGGGTGTTGGAGGGGGTCCACTAATGGGTGGAGGTAGGGAAACAGGGTATGACTGTTGATAAGGAGGAGGAGGATAATAAGAGATTCCTCCATATGTCGGCGGATATTGGGGTGTACCATACATGGGTGGTTGTTGAGGATGTGGGTTGTGGTGTGTAGTGTTACCGATCAATCCATCTGCTGAGTGAGACATCCCAATTTTGTCTTGGTTGAATGGCATGAGTCTTGGGGAATTCGGGAGTACCGTGTATAGGTATCTGGACTGGGCATAAATGAGTTTGAACTATTGGGTCTTGCTAATGGATTCTTCTTCAGACTGGGGGAAGGTGGCAACCACATCATTGGCAAGGAAGGAAATAAGTGGTTTGAGGAACCAATTGAGACATTGTTGGGGTGTAGCATCAACTTTGCAGAGGCTACGCCGCCGAATCCATTCATGGATGTGGTCAACAATATGTGTGGAGGTAGTTTGTTTGAAATCTAAGAGTAGTTCAAGGCCATTGTCGTGACGAATGGGTAGTTGAAAGAAGGTAAAAAATGTTTTGGCCAAGGATTCAAAAGTCGCATGCGACCCAGATTTTTATTCTACATACCATTTGGTTGATGGGCCAATGAGAGTACGTTGAAATAACCTCAATCAGATAGAATCATCCATGATGTTGTTTGAAGAGCACCATAGGTGAAAGGTCATGATATGGTTGGTAGGATCGTCTCCTTCTTTTCCTTCAAAGTTGAGGATGTCTGAAGGAAGTTTGGTAGGCATTGCAGGCCATGTGAGGTTGTGCAATATAGGATCATTAGTGAGTTTAGTGAGATCCGGGATATTGAGGGAAGCCAAATATGACATATGGGGTGGTTGTGGAGAATTAATTCCGGCCATAGTGTGAGTGGACTGAGTACCTGACCCTTGGAGGGGGTTAGGTGGGTTTGTACTTCCTCTTTGAGAATAAGTTGGCCTACCGCTTCCACGTAAAGGAGAGTGAGTGGATGGTTGACCTTGGGAAGTGGACCCAAGTAAGGTGGAGCCAAGCAATGTTGATCCCAAGATAGTGGCACTCACAGGGGTGTGATAAGGGGGAGCCGATGAGTTGGCAAGACTAGTAACTCCTCCTAGAATATGAGGGAGATTTAGCAAGCGTCTGGAATGACGAGGGTTTTGTGGGTCCCCTATGATGTTCGACTAGCTGAGTGAATGTGTGTGAATGGTGGTGAGAGAAATAAGTAAACAAGAGCCTTTGCTGCAATTTCTTGAACCTTCACAATATATTTCCAAATCAGATGTAATCAGAAGGGCATCATACATAAAGTGTTTTGATAAAGAAGCATATATGTGGATAGGTGAATTTTGTCCATGTGGGAGAACAAAAAAAATAAAATGCCTGTGTCCTAAAAGATGTAACATCCTTCTTCTCAAATAGCACTGGACCTTCCAATAGCACTCGACAGTGGGGTGTGAAGCCACTGAAAGAGAGACTAGTGAAGGATGAATCAATCAATTATAATGAGGGGTAGAGGGGGCATATAATGAAAGAATTGGCAATATTTCCCAATAGCCACACAAAATCTGATCAAGGTACAATTGCAGCCCACAATTGCCACTTGGGTAGATGTCCTAAAATTTCGTCACTAGGTACCTCAGTCAAAGTGCGACATTTAGATTTTTGGCCTAAGAAATGGGTCACAGGATGGATCTCGTCCAAGAGGTCGGTGCCTCAAAAGGGGACACATAGAACAACCGGACCTCGGCCTTCAACCCTTCACGGGTATCTCCCTGCCTTATGGTGTTAGGAACACTTGACTTGGAGGATTTAAAGTTCCCTATTTGACAACTTCTATTGTTTTGAAAATGTGAGAACTAGATAACAGGGAGTTATTTGAATGCCTATCCCTGAGATCCTACCTAGACTAAAAAATTCTTTTGGCACCTCCTGTGGAGGAAAACTTAGTGAGTTTTTTAGAAACTTTTAGATTTGTTTGTGTGAGAGATTGGGGGTGTAAACCAACCTCGTTGAAATTAAATGGGAGTGGATAGTTTTGTCAAGAAAAGGGGTGGGGTGTTTTGGAATCCCGTTGGAGGAAACTTACTTTGACCTCCACAACTTCTAGATAAAACTATGTGAGTGATTGGTGGTATTGTTTGTGAACAAGTGAAAGTGTGCCGAGTTTTAATAAATTAGGTGTCACCTTGCTGCATGTGGACTTCGCTTGGTCCTTACAAGTCTTTGATTACCTAATCAACTAAATGTCGTTGGTACAACCTTGTGGAATTTTAAAATCCCTAGAAAACTAGCATGTGGACATGTGGGTCCTTTACTATTCCTTTAACTCCCTAAATGTGATTTAATCTAAGAAAGATTTGAAACTATCCTAGATTGTCAATATGTGGGCATGTATGGACCCGTTACAAAACCTTTAAACTTCCCTAGTGATTTAATCTAAGAAAGAAAATTTCAACACTATCCTATCTTTGTAGCATGTGGGCATGTATGGGCCCTTACAATCTTAAGATGTGTTTGAAAAATAAACTAAGAGGAGTCTCGAGGGGGCTGTTGTCCTATCCTAAAGATTTTGTCTATTTACGGGAGATAAAATTGTCCCACAACCTCTTTCTGATTCTCAAGGTAGCTTTGAAGAACGAGAGAAGAGCATTCTCAATGATTGTTATCCAATTTCTGGTCCCAATGCAAGTTTTATATGTGATGTAGAGTGATTCCAACTTTAGTCAAAGTGGGCCATCCATGTGGGAAAATGAAAAAAATGAGGAAAAGTTATGATTTTACCCCTAAGTGCCTATGTGTTTTGACTAATCCATTTATATGGAGAGGGAATGTGAGTGTAGTGTAGATTACAACATGCATGGAATCAACTTTAAGAAGGCTATGGGCCTTCCACAGATCATACAAATCTTACAATGTGTATTTTTTTGCACAGGTGCACAGGTCTCAGACTAGACAGAGGCACTTTAAGTGCCAATGCACAAACTAGAAAAGGTTGATGGGCGCAGGTGTGCAGAAGGCGTTGAGTAATACAGTTATTTTGGCGCACGTGTGCATGATGCACGACTATGGGTCGATAAACCCGTGCACAGTTGTCACATGGTCGTGAAGAAAATTTCGGATGAAATTCCTTCAACTCAGCTTTGAATTTGGCTTTCTGTAGGTCGTCTTGGGCCAATTATGGTACCTGCAGGTTAAATAAACAAAAATAAGAGTTAAAGTAACCCAAATGGGGCAGGAAATTGATACCTTTCCCCAGCGGAGTCGCCAATATGTTGTGCCTCTTTTGTCACTTGAATGAGAAAAACAGAGGTGCTTACAAGCTTAGTTGGGTTAGCTAAGAAAGACAACAATAAAGGAAAGGGTTAGAAGAATAAATCATAAAAGACTAAGCTAAGAATTAAACTAGGAATGATAAAAACAATTAAACTATAGTGCATAAGGACATAAGAAAAAGAAACAAACAATACTCATGTCACCAATGGAAAGGATTGTATTAGTGAAAAGAAAACACCAAAGAGAAAGGGGGACTTTGGGTCCCTTCTTCCTCCAAGGGAGGGCTCTTGGACCCCCAAGATTGAACTCTTCTTACAACTTGAAAAATTGAAGGAAATGGTGAAAGAATCCCAAGCTAATTCACTCAAGAGGTGATGTGAATAGTTCAAATGGAATGGTGTTAGTATGCTCTTGATGAGAAAAGAGGATTCCCCAAGAGAATAGTAGCAGCATAACCTTACAAATGAATTCCTTGAAGATGTAGTGCACCCATGGCCTCTTTTTATAGCACAACTTTGAGGTATTATGCAACCATATTTTAGTGTGAACAAGGGGTTGTTTAGGGCACCTTTAGGTTTTTGACCAGCCACCCAGCCAGATTCAGCCGAGATTTGGACGTCAAATCAACTTGGAAGCTGAACCAGAAGTGGGTGGGAGGCTGACCAACATCATAAATGCATCGTTCAGGTGTGTGCGGATTTTAGCATCCATAGTCGTGCATCGTGCGCATGTACAATTTTCTTGCGTTTCTTGATGGCGCATGTGTGCGCGCTCCCTGTATAGTCATAGCGCATCTTGATTTTATTACTGGTTGTATAGTTTTGGACCTTTTCGAAATGATTTTTGGTATTTTGGGTCCATGGGTGAACTTAATAGCTATTTGGAGATGCTGGATTCCTGTAACCATTTGCGGATGAAATTTCAGTGATAACAACCATTCTTCCTACAATGAGTGCAAGATGGCTTTCCTTCTTCCCTCTTTATAGTGGAAATATTTTTGTCCTTCTTTTTAAACTTCTTAAACTGCTTATGTGGGAGATAGGAAGGTTTCTTTGTGGGATCTTCTTGAACATGCTTTCCCCTGTTCTCAAGGTGAGTGGCTTGCACACAAAATTTGTCAAGACTGGTGGGGTTAAACAATAGTAAAGTATGACGAATATAACTGTGAAGTGTGCCAATATACTTCATTAAATTTTCATAAGAATCCAAACGAATGTTTAATGCAAGAGATTTATTCATAAATTCTTCCATGAAACTTTGTACAGTTTGACCTTTACTTTGTCTTAAAGTTTGCCATTCCATCATTGCTTTATGTAAATAACCCAATGGATAAAATTACTTCCTTATCGTTGATTTAAATTCCGACCATGAGGAAAGAAGATTACCACACTTACTTTTTTCTTGAAGTTTTCTCTCCCACCATATGAGAGTGGTGCCTTCCAACAGAAGAGAGGCTAGTTGCACTTTAACTTCCTCTTCATCAATATGTTGAACACAAAAATATACTTCAGCCTGTCAGATCCAATTATCTAGCTTTTCAGTATTAGCATCTCCATTAAACATAGGTAAATAAAATTTTACATCAATCTTTAACAATGGTTTCTTAAAAGAAGTTTTATGGTTAGAATCATGAGAATGATGAGAATGATCAGAGGAAGAATAGCTAGAACTTGATGGTGAAGATGGAGGCTCAGGAGGATTTCCTCCAGCCCCTTGATTCACTAAATCATTATCATTTGCTTGTGCTTCATTTTTCTTCCCTTTCTTCTTCATCCTCTTCTGGTAGTCTCCATACATTCGCTCGATCATTTCCGACATGCGATAAAAGACCATATGGAAGTTTTTCTCATGTTCATCATGCTTGTTCTCTTCAACCATTTTCTTCCTTCGGGATGCATGGCCAACTTCAGGATTGAAATTCTTAAGAGTTCCTTCACCCCGCTTATGCTTGTCCCTAGTAAGAATTCACACTCAACAATTCAAGTCAAAGATGATAGCTCTGATACCAACATGATCGAGGATATTTTCATCGATGTGACTTATTAAAGAATTGTATTAAATGAGCATAAATTGAAGTGCACCATAAAGAAGGAATATATCAATAATGAAGAGACATGAATTAAATCTGAACATAAAAACTTGATAACAGAGTGTGTCCCTAGTGGACTACATCTTTGGGTCCTGCTCTCAAATGGGTAGGCCTTTTTATTAACTCAACAAAAGAATTTGGAAAAATACATAAGTATACCTCATTCTGGAGTTAAGCTGCAGAAGCTTTGCTTAGATCAGAAAACAAATAACACCATTGAATTTGTGGCATTGAATTACCCAAAAAAGACTATCTCCATGCCTTGATATGAGTTTGGCACATTCAGGCCCTTGAGAAAATTCGTCTCAGTTTCCATGCTTGCACCTGCAATTAAATTCATGGGAATTTCTTGATTTCCATTCTGTCTGTACGGTCGCGCGCCCCCTGGTCTGACCACTGAACTCTGGCAAACTAATATCTTAAGTGATATTGGTGGGCATATATACCAACATAGACATTTGTCTAGTTGGTTGGCTGATATATTTAAGGCACTTTGGTTAGAGGAGATTTGGGGGTCAAGCACCCAGACCCCCATTTTTAATACAAAACATATATAAATATATGTTATCTGTTGGGATTGCTACTAAATTTGGAGTTTGGTTTGGTTGTGGCAGATTTACCAGATCTGGCAGTGGATTTAGTGGACTAGGGGTTGGCTCCAGCTAACCCCTTTTAAAATTCGGTTGTTGGGAATCCTTGGGCATTTTCCCGCTACCAGATGGAAGCCCATGACTAGGCCACGTGGCAGCCTTTCATTGGCCCACATCACCTCTTCCATGTTAGCCTGCTACGTCACTTGTTGAGTGGTTGTACGGTCTAACACGTGGTTGTATGGACTGCCACATGGCACCTTCCCATTGGTCCATAGATTTGACAGGAAAATTCCAAAAATGAGTGACTCCTGGAATCCTCTGATGATGCCACATCACCATGATGACATCATCATGACACATGTCTCACTTTGCATGTTCTAGTACACTGTACGGATGATGACATCCTCCGTACTAATGCTGATTGGGCTAGGTTGAATTTTTTTTTGACCACGAATATCTTTTGATCCATAAGTCCATTTGACAAGTCATTTATGTCATTAGAAATATTGCAACACTCTCTTCGCAATGATGCCAATTTCACTGAGTTTTGAGGACTATGTACCAAGTCATCAACTTATACCATACCAAGCATCAATTGTGTACCAAAACATGTAACTCTATAAGAAACCTTGTGTATGTGATCATAGACCTACATACCTTCCTCAACTTCAATAACAAGAGAATAGCATCTTCATCAAACTTTACCTTAGTCTCACAGGACTAATTTTTGGATTAGTCACAAACCCCAACTTTTAACAAGACTAACTTTGTACCTATAATGAATAAAGGTTTGAAACTTGTACCCAACATTGTTCAATGTATTCTCTACAATCCCTCCAAGTTTCACTTCTTGGAACATCCCAGAAAAGGAGTTATAGAAACAATGGCAGACCTTGCATAATTTTGGCTTATTCTAGAGAATGAACTTGTATAGCATTCCATGTGCAGAATATTTGATATGTGGATATGAAAATCATACAAAACCTACTAAGAAATGAAATATATCCAATTCATTTTGTCCCACTAAATTTGTATCTTCTATGAATAAGTTATGATTGTTTTACCCAGAACACCTGATTGAAACTAGTTTCAGGACTAGCCAAAAATCATATTTTCCACATACTGTAGTTCATAAAATACAACGACCCAGAAGATGAAATTTTTACCACAGGTAAGCTGACATGTATTCTTAACTTCCTCCAATTTTCATTATCTGAAACATTCTAGAAAAAGAGTTATAGCAAAAAGGGTAATATGACCTTTAAATAACATACCTTAGAACATATCATCACAAGACTTCATCCTCCTTTGGAATTTTTCCCTTCTTTATTTCATGTTCCCTATAAAATTGTCTTCATATCTCATTGGTTACCTCATATAAGAATCACTTACTCACATATAATATATTCAATAGAATGTGTGTGTGAATGTACTTATGAGTGACTTCTTCAGGTGTATATATATTTTTTCTAAGTAACCTCTTTCCTTAACTTTAGGGATTCTTGAAATTTCTTGTTACAACCAATTTACCCTTTCATTAATTACTTACAACCAATTAGTGGCTTTGTAACCCATATTCTAACCAATTAGGGACTTCTTAACCCATCTTTGGGGATTCCAACTTCATGACCTCATACCTCCTCAACTGTGAGGAACCACATGGCGTACCACCTATCACCAGAAACAACACTACAAGGAATATCCATCTATGAGTGTCTTACATGAATTTACATTTTCCTTCATGTCCATATTCCTCAACCAAATTTAGGTACACGTTAACACTTGAATCCATTAGGACTGAAACACAAACCTCACGAGGATGTGAAATCCCCCTACATTTTTATAGAGGTGATACTCCTCTTTACTTTAATATTTTCTTGGGACTATAGGTCTTCATAATATGGGACTTTGCAGAAGTTTGTCGTGGTAATCAAAGGAATTAAAATATTACAAGAAAAATAAAAGGAATTTTTTTTTTTATTTTTTTTTTGAGAGAATTTTCTTGAGACATGACTAAGAAACACACACTTCATACATTTAAAGAAGATAAGAAAAATTCCCTCACATCCATCATGGTTAAACTAAATATTTATGATCACATAAAAGAAGATGATCTGAATGCATAAGAAAAATATAACAGAGTGGACACAGGGGAAGCTTAAATAAATACAATTATAGATCAATCTCAAATACTTTATACTCAAAACTCAGAGTTACAAAGCACAGTCAAAACTGATCCCTAAATAGCTCTCTTGCAATTTCTAAAAAATATATAGTCTATTACATATTATTCGAAATTTAAAATGTGTTTTTCCTAAGGACTGGGATTGGGGCTCCCACAGACCATAAATCAAATATAAACAAGAATAATCTTGTAGAAGGAGGATGATGGGTGGTAAAAGAAAAGCAAGACCTGGAAAGAAGAGAAGATAAGTTATCAGACTTCGGTTAAACCTTTCTAGTCAAATAAGTGGAGTAACTGGATGAAGGAACCGATAAAGAAAGAAAGATGTGATCAGCATAAACTTACTATGATGGTCTCTCATGTATTTACTTTCTTGTTGATGTCATGTTATTGTCTTCATTAATGGTTACATGAACCATCTCAATTGTTTCTTTCCCCTCGTTGGTCAATTTGTCGATTTCTTTCTTGAACCATTCTTCAATATAATTTTTCATCGATGCCACGTTTATCTAATGTCGAATTTTGATGTTGAATAGATCACCCTCCAAGTCTCTTAAATCAATGGAAATACCATGTAATGCTTCTTCATTATATTGATTCTTCATAGAGTAGTCCACTAGCCAATTGTCTATGTTGTCTTCATTATATTCAAGTATACCATAAAAATTTTCAACCGATAACCCTTTAAAAATCTCAACTTGTTCGTCAAATTGTTTCTTTGTTAGGAACATTGAGTTTAGGATTAATTTGGGGTCTTGTACTTCGTTAGTACTTCCGGCTAGGTCTATCTCCTTGATCCTTTTGAACAATTATTTCCTCTTTGATATAACTTGGTTTCATGCTTGAACAATATTATTCAAATTTTTAATATTTTCCTTCCAACACACATTCAATTGTTTTATCAAACTTGGGGATGGAAGATCCTACTCTCTTATCCTTAGTTTTGTCATGTTAGAGACTTTGTTTCCAAAGGATAATACAACATCAAGTTAAAAACATTCTTCATTCTTTAGAACCTGCAAATATTCATGGAAGGCATGTTCCCTCGAGCCAAAAGAAATAATGTTTTTCGAAACCTCCCATTCCTCTGTGATCAATCCCATTTTTTTCTTAATATTTCTTTCTACATAGCTCCTGGATGATGTAAGTAGGCTTGAAGATCATTTCAATTTAACAACAGGTGTGATGGGTCTGACTATTGACAAAGGACTAGAAAGAAGTGGAAGAGGTATTAAGAAATCTATTGGACACACCTACCACATTTAGAGGGGGGTGAATGAGTGTGGGCTCTTTTTCCCAAAACTTCCCTCTTGCACAAAAATTCATCAATTAGCATTCAACATTTATTCATTACCCATCTGCAAATATTCATGGAAGGCATGTTCCCTCGAGCCAAAATAAATAATGTTTTTCGAAACCTCCCATTCCTCTGTGATCAATCCCATTCTTTTCTTAATATTTCTTTCTACATAGATCCTGGATGATGTAAGTAGGCTTGAAGATCATTTCAATTTAACAGCAGGTGTGATGGGCCTGACTATTGACAAAGGACTGGAAAGAAGTGGAAGAGGTATTAAGGAATCTATTGGACACACCTACCACACTTAGAGGGGGGGTGAATGAGTGTGGGCTCTTTTTCCCAAAAATTCCCTCTTGCACAAAAACTCATCAATTAGCATTCAACATTTATTCATT
>SNQJ01S0112079.1:0-18438 GCA_010110895.2 Picea sitchensis
CATGGTTGACCCTATGTTGGAGGGTATGAGTGTCTTGTTTAAATAATAATTTGAGGAAATATGCCACTCCTCGGAGAGAGCCAATATGAAATGATAAAAGATAAAATGAGCAAGAGTGCTATGTTGATAATGATAGAAGGATATATGATGGTTCCTTTTAAAAATCACATGTAGATGATTGTAAACAATCAAAAATAAAATAATTTGTAAAGAAATATGCATACGAAATTGTAAAGTGTGTCTATGGTAGACACACAATACGTTGATGAATGTGGTTAATTGTATGAAAGAATATTTTGAAAGTGAGCTGATAACCTAAAGATATATGTTTGAATGTGTATTTGGAATTCATCATAAGAATGCATGCTTATATTCCTTATGGAATATTGGATAGAACTCTAAAATAATGAAGTTGAGGTTGACTCAAGATTGAGGTCATTTTAGATCGTTTGGATATGCAACAAGAGAGTTGCATGTTGAATAAGTTCAAGTGGAGGAATTGTGTAAATATTATGTCAGGAGAACAAAATCATAACCTTAATGACTGCTGAGAATTAGGCCGAGGGCTACAAATCATGTTGGTATAATAATCCTGGATTACACTTTAAAATATAATGCATGCAAATGAGACATGTAAATGAATGATGACCAATCTGATTTATGGTTGGGAAATGTGCATAATGCAGTGATTCATAATTAATTTATGAGTGAGCCTTGATGTTGTGGCATGCTAATATTTATGCATTGAAATGATACTAACATGCATGTTGCTTGAAATTGTTGTAGGCATATGCTAAATGCCAAAGTCTGGGAAAGGACTAGACCAAGAAGAGGAAAACATTGTTGAAGCAACTAAAAGATGAAAATGTGGTTGGTGTTGTTGAGATGCAAAGAACATCGAGGACAATGTTCCTTTAAAGGGAAGGGGATTGTAATACCCCTATTTCCCCCAGTTTGTAAATGTAATTGTTATTATTTCCAAAAACTGTTGATAGGCCTGTTATGTATGAATTTTGAAAGATGATGAACCTTTGAAAGGAATGTGATGTAAATATTTATGTTATTAATATAAAAATAAAGTATTGAATAATTGATGAAGGGGATTTCATATACATGTTATGAGGCCATGAGAGGGAATGGTGAGGGAGAACCCTTATTGGTTGAGATGAATCCTACTAGAATGTACCCCACTGGTTGAGATGAATTATAATATAATTACTCAGGTAACATTGACCCTCCTCCTCTTTTAAAAATATAATATATATGTGGGACCCTCGTTGGAATCTCGGGCATCGGGACCTCGAGAGTTTCAGGTGTGATGGTGCATGTGTTAAATGAGCCGAGAAATCTGATTCAAGATTTCCTTGTTAATATATATATATATATATATATATATATACGTGAGGCCCCACTGGAATATCAGGCATCAGAGATTCTAAGCATGTGGAAAACATATGTAAAGTTATACACCAAGGACCGATGGTTTGTATATTAATCAAGATTAATAACTCTAATTGCAATATAATTCAATTATTATATCATAATAATTATATAATTAATTATATTATATCGTAACACGTTTATGTTATAAGTTAATATGTCAGGGCCATAATATAATAATTAACCCTAAACCATCTCGGGAGATTAGATTCTCAAGGAAAATGGGAAAGTAATCTTTGGTTTTACCGAGCCTGTACTTTAGGCCAAGTAAAAATGCAATTACAAGGATATTTAATTAATCAAGACCAATTATCCCTAATAGGTATTAAATAAGTGATTAATAAGGAGTGGTGCTTTAAGAGAACATTGATTAATTAATCTAGTATGTTTATAAGAGTTAGACAAGTGTCAACCTATGGTTGGGTGAGCCTTTGTACACTATGGTGACGTGGCATATCAGGGAAGGTCTACATGTCAACATGGGGTTAGACGTGAGAATGGGTGTGGGACCCTTATCAAGCATAGGCTATGTGTCAGGCACGATAAACCCAAATTGTTGGATCAGAGGGTGGATTGATCTCCACTATAGATCCCTACTGAGAAAATTCAATCGAGCCTCGGACCACCAAGGAGTTTAGTTTTTCATGAGATTGATAGGGGTCCAATGACCCGATGTCCGCAGATACCTAGCACAGACGCATGCCCCTCCTTAGATTCCACATGATCGTAGCATGGGTAGTCACCATTATTTAACCACCATGTTGTTTGTCAGTGCATGTCGATCAACCACCATTAATATTGACTTATGATGAATGGTATGATTTGAAGAGTTGGGGTATCGTGTTCCCATGAAATCTCACTTCCACTACCCTCGTGATACCCTGATGACCCGATGACCAGTGGAACGATAAATTGAAGGCCCAATGGCCAGGTGGAAGATGGCATGCCTGTATCTAAACCAATAGCCATGACAACTCTGGAATGTGACGTGTTATGACACGTTAGTGCCACATTGGAATACACAAGTGATGTGGAGCCACATGGGTGCCACGTGGCTATGAGGTGCCCTTTACCCAGTGAGGGCCTAAGAAACTTCATAAGGCCATAACTTTTGATCCTAGACTCAGTTTTGAGTATGGTGACAGTCGTTGGAAATCTCTTGACGAATAGAAGATGATTATCCTCTCAAAAAAAGCCTATTATATGATTAAGGAAAATAAAAATTGTATACCCCATCCATTAAAAGGATACCTAGAGGGTTGGATGTCTTACATCATATATCATACAAGTTAACTATTAAGACAAACACATAATCTTTCAAAGCTTGGGATAACAAAATATAAGTGTGCACCACCCCCTATCAAATGCAAACTCTTTAACATTATTTTCCAACTAGTCATGACTTAAGATATATAAGGAAATAGTCCTCGAGGTGTAGGACAGTCGGTGACGGAGTGTGTTGTTAAGCCACTCCCTGATGTTAAAGTCACCGGTTCGAAACCTGCGGGAACAAAAAATCCAACCATGTTAAGGGTTGGTGTGGCTCAGGCCAGGTGTGATCCCCGGGTGATTTTGGCGGCTTAGATGCCCCTGAGTCGCGGTTTCTCAAGCCACAGGTTAATCGCGTAGCCAACAGGTCCCGCACAAATTAACAAACAAAAAAATATATATATAAGGAAATAGGAATAATCTAAAGTCTATGTACTCAAATAAAACATGAAAAAATTGATCATAGGCTTCAAGAAGGAAAAGAAAATTGTCACATATTAGGCTAAGTGAATAAGAAAATGACACTAAAATCCAAAACAACAAAGACAATAATAGGTAGCAATAGTATGATGTTGGGTTCCATATAATATATAAACATTGATTATCCATGTTAAACAAGACAAACAAAGTCCTTAGAGATTGGGACAACAAAAAGATAAGTACACATCCTCCTTGTAAATTGAAAACTAAAATTAGATTGCGTAACAATGACAAAAAATAATAACCCAATTTCTCATCTAAACATAGCACAATCCTAAATAAGTGTAAAAAAAAGGGACATGGCACAATCCTAAGAAGACATAGCACAATCTTGAATAAGTGTCAAAAAAAGACATTTGAGTTCTAACAAGTTGTTCTAATCCTAAATAAGTGTTAGAAAAAAAGAGGCATTTGTGTACGAACAAGGTGTCATTCATGTAATAAGGAGATTTGATACTAAATCTTCCCATTTGGTCATATTATATGCAACCCATGAAAATGGAGGTATACCAACTGATAAAGACTCTCTCTAAATCAAGATAATGTCAAGGTCAACATTGTAATTGAGGGTTCACTATGTACGATACTACAACATTAAGCTCTTATGCTATGAAATAACTTAGAATGCTAACCAAAGAAAGTTTCATCTTGTAGATATCTAGTATCATGTCTAAATATATTTCTAGCATTATTGACAATACTGCCACATGTTTTTATTGAAACTGTAACAACAAAATCACTTGGCTATTCTTAGTTATTGATTGCTACAAATATGCCTCAACCATTGAGAAATTGTAGGCATATAGAAAATAGAGTCGTTCACAACCAACTATCATATCATTACTATTCAAGCACTTCACAACCATCATGAAGGTGGAACATTGTGAATCATGGGCATCAATGCAACAGAGAGAAGGTTACTTCATAAAATCAACCAAATTACTAATAGCCAATGTTATAGAACATGTATAACACTACTCATGTGGCACATAAACTTATTTAAAATATAAGACATCGGACTAGGAGAAATAACTCAACTCAGGTATTCCATAAAAAATGGGATTCAACCATCAACACTTCTAACTAACTCCACCTAGATAAAATGCACTTCATATTTCCTACAAAAAAATTTCCTTAGAGAGAAGGGAATCCATTCAAACACAAATTATATAGCATGCCCTATACCTATGATGCATGAGTTGCATAATGCATTTTTTTCATCAACCAAGGTTGAAGCCAGTACCACAATCATACACTAATATATTGGAGAGTCTCTAGTATATACAGCTCCATTTGACTATTAAAAACAATATATAATTTCTTGTCTTTTTCTCCTAGAGAGATAAGTTCCCTCGTCTCTCTTCTGTAGCTAAGATGCCACAAATCATATATTCTCATTACAATGTTACCCATAAATAAGACAATTCAATTCGGTGGATTCTTGACTTTTTCTTTTGGATAGTTTAAATTAACTCGAGTCTTGTTTTCTAAAGAAAGTATTGGGCTTCATACCAACAAAATATCCATTCAAGTCTGCCAATGCATTTCAAAGGTGAAAGAGCCTCTGACCTACTAATTTCATTCACCACTTAAAATCAACTAGGATATCATGAAAGACAAAAAAAGGTATCCAATAATCACACAATCTTTCCAATTTGGGTCATAAGTAGATGTTCTTAATTGTCAAACTTGCATTGTATCGTATAGGGCACATTAAAAAAATCATCAAAAATGGCATACTAAATTATTTCATGTTTCCATTTAAAGTTTAAAATTGGATATATTTTTCTACTATAATTTAACTCATCAACTAAAGCAAATGAAATTGCAATTATATTAAAAAAAATGCAAAACATTTTAGAGCCATAAAATTAAATTATACTTTTACATACATTTTCAAATACATAAAACCTTCATCTCCCGTAAAATTAAATTATACTTTTACATACACTTTTAAATACATAAAACCTTCATATACCATAATCCTTACAATAAAGAAATCTTTAAAAAAATATGCTTTACCTACATGTAAATAACAATTATATCTAAAACTCCAAAAAATAATAAATAATTGACTGCGAGTGGGCCTAATGGTTAAGAACATTTGTTTCCTCTTAAGAGGTCACAAGTTCAAATCCAGAGGAGGGTAGGGTATGTATACCTCCGTAGACTTTACCAGTCAAATAGTTGGGCGAAGTGAGCTCCCTTGTCCCACAAACAAGGGGGTCTCATACACCAATTTGGTGTGGCTTGACCATGACCTTAAAAATAGATTATTATTATTATGATGATAAAAGCACAAAAACAATAATAAAAACTAAATAGTGTCAAAATAATACATATTATCAAGATAAGTACTATTAAATTTAATTATAATAGTGCCAAAACATTACATAGATTGCAATTTAAAAATTTTGACCATGGTATTACTTGATCTTATAAACTTGACATACTATTATAGGGGAATTGGTTTGAGAATTTCTTCTCTAAATTCTTTAAAAACATATAGATAACTTGAATAAATAACCTTTCACTTATAATGCATAATATATTTCAATAGTGAACTAGAGAGTAGGGGAAACAAGTAAAATTGAACTTTGCAATTTAGAAAAATGGATTTATAAATGTGACGTTTTTTTTATTATTATATATAAATGTATATTCTTTAACATTATTTAAAACATTAATAATCATTTTTAAACATGTAACAATAGGTTGATGTGGAGGTAAAAGGTGAAGTTGTGCAAAATTTCCTATTCATAACTCATTTTCATCTTCAAACATGTAACAATATGTTGATGTGGAGGTAAAGGGTGAAGTTGTGCAAAATTTCCTATTCATAACTCATTCCCATCTTCATGCTTAAAACGCATATGTAAGAACTTAATTCAACATAATATTAAGATGGGTTGTTACTTTGGAACTTCACTCAAATAACATAATATTAATGAATTAACCAAAACTCAAGCATCATATTATATTATAGTCAATCTCTTACAACAAAGAAATTATTAAGCACATGAACTAATTAACATGTTAATCAAATACTTATGTGTTCCCAATACCCTGAAAAAGTCAAGCCTACTAGTGAAAATCAATCTTTAATACTAAGTGACAACCATTGGGGAAACACAATCCAAGGGTGTATTTTCCTCCCAAATGATGCAAAACTAGGAAATCCACTGATGTCCTTATGTAAGGCCTCAACTCAATGGGGGATTTTGGTTGGACATACTCACCTAATGGTTAACCCAAACAAGAAAGGAGTACAGTCATAAAGAAATAACACCATAGTTTCCAACTATCATAGAATATTGTAAGGTGGGTAGTTTTGTAGCATAAGCAACACCTCCCTGCAGGGCCCTAGTGTGCAAATAAATCTACCACTCTAGCCATGGTACCACAACACCTCTAACAGTGGAGATCTTCAATAACAAGCCAATAGCAATGCGAAATGTACCTTCCATAGGATCCAGTACAACCAACCCATCTACCCACTCAAATAGATCCATTGAAAATTCTTCAAACTATCATAAATATTCCATAATCAGGTGTGACAGCCCACACCTTTTCCCATTAACATACAAGTTTTCTTGCATAGAAAACTAGGACTCTCTCTAGCAACAATGTCCCCTACCTTTTCACACTAGCACAACAAAATCAACTATATTTCTTTCACGGCTAGTCTCAACCTCATCTAGATAGAATCTCCCACAAAATGGTAATTAGAACCATAAATAGGTTTTAGGGAGAAGTCATGGTTATGGTAAATTTTTGTAGGTCATATGATAGTCACTTATTAATATAATCCTAGCCCCTTTGGACTATAAAATTTAATCATACATTAGGGGATAATATTTCCCAATCTAAGCATTAACTACCTTTACTACCTTACAAGGTACTAAATTCATCTCAGCTAGGCCATGCACAAACTAAAGTCCTTCCCCTAGGGTATCAGTCTACAATGGCTATTTAATAATCATATGAGTTACACCCAACATCTGACCTAAGTCAATGTGGATCTCCAAAACTGGACTTTTTTAATTAATGTTAGTATCCATATAACATAAATGCCTTATAAGTCTCTTTAGGTTTGATCTAGGTGGATCTTAGTGGCCATCCACCTTTTCCACTAAATCAACATTTCGAGCATATGGTTTTGATAAACCATGATATTCACCCTTTTGATGGGGAATGGAATGTAATTCCATCTTCATTTGTTAATTATAGACATCATGTAATGATTTCCTAGTGGTCTTATATACATGCTTACAACATAGCGTTAATGCATCAGATCCCATTATAACTCTGCAGTTAAGCATGCTCGAGCTAGAGTAGTACTGGGATGGGTGAATTCCTGGGAAGTCCTAGTATTTTACATGCCTATGGCATTTTATAAACTTAGACTAATTTATCCCAAATGCGTCATGGGAATTGTTCTCCTCTCACTCTCTCATATAGAATTGAGGTGAAGGAGGCCCTTTAAGCAGGCAATGGAGTGTGATGTAAAGCTTGTTGTGAATGAAGCATAGACAACATCTCTTTCTTTTCAAAGATAAGCTACCCCATTCTACCAGTTTGTGTTCTAGAATGTTTTTCTATCTTATTCATTAATCGAAGTTGGGTTTCACTGTATTTTTTGTTCTCTGCTATATTTTTATTTTTGTCTCATTTTGTTCTCAGCATAATCTAGATCAGTGGTATCAGAGTAGTCTTCTCCATGTCATTTCTCAGAGAAGGTCCCCGATGAGGTCAGGGTATATAGATTTAGGTCTCGATATAGTTTCACTTGAGGAAAACCTCTCTTGCTAACCCAAGCGACCTCCCATGGCGGAAGAAAAGATAGATGACAGAGCAATAGATCCTTTCAAGACGTTTCTCAAAGAATCCCTCGTGCAACATAGGAATGAGATGATGGAAAAAATTGCTTAGATCCTTTGAAGACTATTGATGGTAGCAACCAAGGCATATTCGACAAGAAACCACTTCGTAGGTGCGACACGCTTCAACGTACAAGTAAATTTTGATATCCCCTTATTTGAAGGCCAGAAAGATGCAAATGCTCTAGAAAAATGGTTGAATCTGCTAGAAGGTTATTACTACGTTCAAAAAAAATTGGCAGTGAAAAGATCACCTTCGGGTTCCTTAAATCCCTTCCCCATGTTAGATCTTAGTGAGAAGGTTACTAGGAGAGGTACACCCCAGATGAATCTACACCATTTAGGAGAGAACCCACTTGGGAAGCCTTTATAGATTCCCTAAAGGAGGAGTTCTACCCTGACAGAAACAATGATGACCGGTACATGAGATGGACAACTTTGCGTCAGAAAATATATCAGGCGGTGTCGAAGTACACTAACATATTTCAAACCTTGCGCTCAAAGCTGGGATCAAATACTCTGAGAAGCACATGGTTTTGAAGTATTGCAGTGGTTTTCACACGTACATCCAAACAGAGATGGATTTCTTGTACATATCCTCACTAGGAGTTGCTTATTGATATGCAGTCAATTTTGAGAAGAAATTCAAGCAGCAGAGTAATCAGGAGTTCGGGTTTGAAAATACGCCACAACATAATCATGGAAAAATCAATCCTAACTCACAAAACGAAGGATAGAGAAAGGAATTCCAACCTCAATATATCCTATCCAAGACATAGGAAAAGAAGGGTAACGATAATTCTAAGAAAGACACTGGAAAGTGGTGTGAATTCCACAACATCCCTTGACACAACACCGATGAATGTCGCTTGAAACAGTCATTGGTGGCCAAGCTCAAAGAAAAAGAATCAAAACCTGACTTGGACTCTAATTCAAAGCACAATAAAAGGAAATAGATCTTCGATGTAGAACCCACTGCTACCATCACAACCACAACAATACAACCAGAAGAGCCAGAGGAGCTTGAGGAGGGGGAGTGCCTCTTCCACTCACAGATGTGGGTAAAGGGGACCCCACTATATTTCATTGTTGATAGAGGGAGTCAAAAGAACCTGATCTCATCCAAGGTTATCAAGAGATTTAAGTTTCCAAGGATGTCACACCCCTATGCATATACCATCAAATGGTTGAGTTGGGGACGAGACATACATGTTAGCCAACATTGTCGTCTATCTTATGGCATCAAGCCCTTCAAGGATGAGGTAGTGTGTGATGTTTCCCCACTTGAAGTCTGTGATGTTCTTTTAGGACAACCATATATCTGGAAACGTCATTCTATCTATGATTCTCAGCTCGTAGTTTCATTTTTACTCTGGGAGGTCAGCTCTACAGGGTACCAGAGGTAGCTCCAACTACTGCCACTTCATTGATCTCGGAAAAACAATTTCGTAAAGTAATCTCTCATACCACAAAGTTTTCCCTCTTCACAATCCAGTCAGACGATGAACAGAAGGTCATTGCAACCACTACAGCCTCAGCCCAAGACATTTCTATCCAACAGAAGTAGGTTAAAAGGATTGAACAGGAGCACAAAGAGAATGAGATTCTTCCATATGTTCAACATAGCTCTATTGGTCACGACCCTTTTCAGGTGTGCTTGGGGTTCCAACCATTAGCCCCCAATATTGATATAACTCTTCTTGATGCATCTTCACTGATAGAGTCCTCCCACACTCATACCAAGGTAGATCATGCAATCATATATGTTGAATGGATCCAACACCTCCAACAAGTTCATGACATCCTTCCACGAGAAAAGTACAAGTTGGACATATACTTCAACAAGTCAAGCAACTCACCAAGGTTCAGATTCAGCAGAAGTTTTTCCATCTCCTGAGGGAACTTGAAGCAATGGGGACCATTACTTCCTAAGGGGGGAGGAATGATCCAGGTGGATCTCGGTGGCCATCCACCTTTTCCACTGGATCAAAATTTCAAGCATATGGTTTTGATAAACCATTATATTCACCCTTTTGATGGGGAATGGAATGGAATGCCATATTCATTTGTTAATTATAGACATCATGTAATGATTTCCTAGTGGTATTATGTACATGCTTACATCATAGTGTTAATGCACCAGATCCCATTAGAACTCTGCAGTTAAGCATGCTCGAGCTAGAGTAGTACTTGGATGGGTGACCTCCCGGAAAGTCCTAGTATTTTACATGCCTATGTCATTTTATAAACTTAGACTAATTTATCCCACATGCATCATGGGAATTGTTCTCCTCTCACTCTCTCATATATAATTGAGGTGAAGGAGTCCCTTTAAGAAGGCAATGGAGTGTGATGTAAATCTTGTTGTGAATGAAGCGTAGCCAACATCTCTTTCTTTTCAGAGATAAGCTACCACATTCTGCTAGTTTTTGATCTACAATGTTTTTCTATCTTATTCATTAATCGAAGTTGGGTTTCATTGTATTTTTGTGTTCTCTGTTATATATTTTTTTTTGTCTCATTTCTTTCTCAGAATAATCCAAATCAAGGTTCCTCATGACATATTACCTAAGTTAGTATGGGTATTAAAGAAAGGCAATATCAACATTGTATATAATGATCATATCACTCCCATTATTATTCTAACTAGTGAATATAGTAATTTCAAAGGATGCATATACATCTAATCATAAATAAAATGTCACAATATGAAAAATAGGTAAAGCTCAGGAGAGGTGTTACATCACGCCCCCTTAGAATTAACATCGACCCTGGAATTTCAAATAGATTTCTAAGATTCAAAATTTTCTATATGCATCTTAAAATTTTACTACTCAAAAAAGTTCATAGGAAATGATAAAGGTAAGAATAATACTTATCATGAAATGTCATGTCTAGTATGGTCCATTTGCTAATCAATTGAACAAAGGGTGAAATATCATGGTGTGATAAGGGCTACACCTTCCTCTAGCCATGATGATCTTCTCATCTAGAAGTTTATGATGTCCCTGAAAAAATATCAATATCAACATGTGTGAGATTGTAGCCTTTAATTAATGCAATTAACACCTTGTAGGGTTGTAGTGTAATAAAGAACAATACGCTTTGGCTATGGTACCACAACACCTCCAACAAGCTAGTGTAGGATACCATAGCCTCCAAATTTGTGGCTTAAGCCTCTAGTAATAAATCAACACCTCCATCTAGGGCTACAATGAGACATGAGACTATATCCACATTTGGCCATAGTATTGAAAAACCTTTGGTAGGTTATAGTGATCTCGCAGAGCAACCAAGTCTTATGAAMAACACCTCCCATAGGATTCAATGTTTCCTAGGTTCGTACAAACATACCTCCCCATAGGGTTGTGGTGTGCARATGTAACATCCCCATTATCAGGGACTCAACAAAATTTTCTCGKTGTAACATTCCTAGTCCCRAGCTAGGCCACGCCACACAGAATTATGAATTCTGATACCATTAAATTAAATAATAAATTATGCATGTGAACAGAGTTAAGTGGAAATAATAACAACATGCATGCAACAATAACAATTCATATATAGAATTTAACAATAGATATTCCATGATAAAAACTCGTAATTAAACACAAATAGTAATTGAAATAAGCACATGAAAGATACTTATCTCGAGAAATAAACACCAACTGCATGTAGACCTTCCACGTTCCTCCCAGCCTTAGAACGCATTGCTCATAATTCTCAGCAGTGGGTCACCCCCGAGTTGGGGCTAAATTCCACCTGGGTGTAGGCTTTCTAACCGGGATAAGGTCTCTTTGACATCATATAAACTCAGACACAGGTTCCAACTCAAACTAACAACCTCTAGTCTCTCATTCTCCACATTTTTGTCCACCCTAGGCAGGGTGCCCCTTTTCTACTCAACAATCCTTCAATTGCCCCACTTCCCTTCTGAGGCTTCAACAATAGGTCGGAGAGGAAGTTTCATAGCCTTGTATTTGTAGTTTGGCACCTTGGAAAATTAATTTCCAACAATTCTCTCACCTGGAGAAAAATCTCACAGGCCTGAGAACCCGCTTCCTCAGTCCTACGGGCTTGACAACCTGCTTCTTCAGTCCTACAGGCCTGACAACCCGCTTCTTCAATTCATCTCCCAAGCTAACCAGTACAGGTACCGGTTCCCATTGTAGTCATGTACTAGAAGGTACGATTCACAGTTGCCTCTGTGAAAGAATGATAGTCCTCCTCTGGAAATGGATTAAGTCTAACTATATGTATGCATGTTCCCAAATTAACACTTGTCATGTTGGAGACTATCCTGGGCTACTTGACCCCCACTTGTCTCCCCTCCTTAGAAATTAGGATATATTCATATCCATTACTTTAGCTTTAAGGAATACTAATATAATATCCCATTGGGATTAAGCCCCCTAGCTTAGCCCCTTCCTAGACTCTTATCCCCCCTTTCCCTTTCTAGTGGAGTTTATCCTCCCATACTCTTTTACATGGTTGGTCTGTAACAATGATGTGTTTTCATTAATATTATCATGTGATTATATATATAAATGATGGCTCATTAGCCATTTAGCATCTAGCCCCCAGCCTAATAACCACACAGACACCCTGGTCCAAAATATCTTGGCTCACCATCCTATATGTTCATTTACATTTATATGTACAACTGGGGTTCGACCTAGGGGTATTACAACACAAGAACTCTACCCACTCTGGCCATGGTACTGCATCACCTTTAGTAGCAAAACTCTTGTAATACCACTAAACTTTAAGAAAAACACTTCATGTAGGCCTCCTATAGTGTTATGGTGTCGTAACAGTCCAACCTAACACGAGTAGGCGGGATGGGTTATTAGAACACAACTTACAATATTAGTAAGTATACAACCTAACAACAACTTATAAGACTCAAAAGTGATTGGGAAAAATGTATATTAAAAAAAAAAACTTATGATACAAATTAAATATCAATTTAATATCCAATCAAGTCATCCAATCAAATAAAATACAAATATTTTAAAAATATATATCCCTTTTATTTTATTTATTGATATATAGGATTATAACATAATTAAAGGAGTTAAAAGGTTAAGTTGCAATCTAGGGTAATACATGGTCTCATGTCTGGGATTAAGTCTAAATGCTACTAAAAAGCACATGACTCTGTTGGATGTAACCTCAACAATGACCAAAAAGGATATTCACTTTATTGCAGATATCATCTATGATGAAACTATCTTTTGTCTCTAGAATAAGGCATAACACTGCTTCTGATTCGCTAGGATTTCATCTTCCTTGGATGTAAGGAAGTAGGTTAATGATCCAATATCCAGAGGCATCTAGTAGATGGGAAAGTTCCCCTTTACAGACCACCAATAAATCATTTCAAATGGCATGGTTTTGCTTGAATAATGATGATCAATAAACATGCATTTGTAGATAAAAATCAATAATAACTATCCTCACTCTAACTCGATTATGATAGATTTTACTACCTTTATTTATTAAATAATAATTAAAAAGTTAATAGTCATTTCTAAAATATGTAGTCTCACTAATATCACCATGTGTATCCTAATAATAAATTAATGATAAAAATGTAAATACATTACATGGGAAAGTGTATGTACTCTCACTAATATCATGATGTGTATCTTAATAATAAATTAATGATAAAAATGTAAATACCTTACATAGGAAAATTCATTTGTACAAATTGACTTAATATATAAATATCGCACAAATAAGAAGTAATTTAATAAAGGATGTGAGATAAATAATTAACAATAAGTTAATAATACAACCAAAACCAATTAAAAACAATAAATTTATAATAATATTAGATATTAAAAAGTAATTAAATTTTTAAAATTAGATATTAAAAAGTAATTAAATTTATTTTTTTAAATAAAGAAGAATGATAATACAATTAGGGTTAGGGTTAGTATTGATTTCATATATGGATTTAAAGTTAAATGTTATTTGTAAGTATATGACTTTTTTTTTAAGCATGAATGATGATTAATATAGGATGTTGAACTACTTACACAGAATAAAACCTGAATGTACTTTTGATTGATTAAGAGTTCAACTTCTTTAGATATAAGGAAATAAGTTAATGGCCCAAGACCAAGAAGCATCTAACATGAGTGGAAGTCTCCCCCTTATGAACCAACTTGATTTATATTCTTAAAAAATTATGAGATAAGATATAAAAAATTATGAGGTAAGATAAATATAAAAATTGATTGATAAAATATGATTAAATGATAGATGTTTTTACATTTGAATGCCCCAACTATAAATATATAGACCTTTTAATGAAAAGTTGTGACTTTTAAGTCATACATATTAATTTATCTTTAATCTTATTATTTATTATTTTTATTGTACTTTCATTTTATTTATTATTTATTAGCTAAGGTTTATGTATATAACATTGYCTTCCCCTTTAAGAATATTTTTGCCTTCAAAACAATTTTGGATGAATATTTCTCCCATTATGGAGATACATTTTCATTTTATATWTKTTTTTTAATATTTACGAGTTCTTTCAATGGATGATGTATCMTTTGTGACCCATATACTTTATAGTTTTTCCCTTGTCATTCGAATTCCACAAATTGTTCTTGTAGGTTTTTGACATAGGTGCCCAATTGCATCAACCATCTTGCTCCTAACACCATGTCCATTCCACTAAGTGGTATACCATAATATCTAGTTTGTAGCTACAAATTTTGTATATATACAAAAACCTTATGGCACCACCCTAATCCTTTTACTTGTTGACCATCGATAGTTGTAACCATGAGATCTCTCACAAGGTATACAAAAATATTCAATTGTTTTGCAAGATTAATATCCATGAAATTGTGTGTACTTCCAAAGTCTGTTAAGATTGTGATATTTTTACTCTTTATGCTTCCTTTGAATTTTAGGATCCTTGGTTCCACTTTCCTTGTAATTGCCGCAAGTGATATCATGAGGTTTTTCATCATGACTGTTATACATAATACCATTATTCCTTATATGTGGTATATTATATTGTACTATTGTTGGTTGCACTTCTTATGTTTGGAATATAACCTCATTAATGACTTTGATTCATCTTACTTATGAGTATGTCAATGCATGTTATTGATGTCAATGACACTTTTGGTGAATTCTCATCTTCGTTAGAGGCTAACATGTGCTCTTCAACAACAACTTTTAATTCCTTCTCATCCACAATTTTGCAATGATATAAGTGATTGGATGCACATCTATGACTTGGAGCCCACTTCTTACCACATTTACGAAAATTGTTTTCTTCCCTTTTTACTTTTCTTTGGAATTTCTACTAGAGGTGTCAGATTCTTTTTTAGGTTCATATCTATATGATTTTGAGTGTTAAATTTGTGTATAGGTGACCACTTATCTCCACAATATTTGTGTTTTCCATCCTTTCATTGTTGGGTTTCCAAACTATAATTATTCTCTTCTATTAGATGCACTAAAGGATATTTTGAATTTCCAAAATCCGTGCTTTGGGGTGATTTTCGCTTGGAATAAACATAGTCAAATTGTTTTTGAAGATGACCTTTTAAACTTATTTTCAATGATTTTCCTTACATCTAGCCTTATCCTTGGTTGTGATTTATGCATTTGCAATTCCTCCCTTATGTAAGGGTTTAATCTGTGCACATGAGTTTGAAGTAGTTGATCAGTTAATAAGTTAGGTACTTGCATTGTCAATGCTTATTGTTTGTGTGTGTACTCATCTACATCAACTTTTTGTTGTATTCTGGTGATTTTTGCAAAGAATTCATTCGCTGTCACACCTTGAAACCTCTTTAAAAATTTGTTTTTGAATTGGGCCATATTGTAGTAGCCTCACCTAGTTGCAGGTTCCAGTACATGTACTAATTTTATGCATGACCTTCAATCTGCATAGATGCACACATTAATTTTTCCTTGTAAAATTGAACATTATGTATTTCAAAGGATTCTTTTACCTTTTTTTATCCAAGCTGCACTCTACTTTTCATCTCTGTCAAATTTGAGTAAATCTAGTTTTAATCTCAATGAGTATCCAAACATTGGTTGAGTTGAATAGGGTGGTCGTGGGTTAACATTAACAATTGATAAGACATTGGGAAACATGCTTGGTTGCAAATCAGTTGCACTTGAAGGGATAGGTTGTGGGGGAGTGGTGGTTTATGTGCTCAAAGAGTTTGGTTGTTGAGGAGTCGCATTCTACGGGTTTGTGTTGGCCAATGATTACTTGTCCCTAAGACATTTCTCTAATATATTTATCCTCGATTCTATTTTGTCTTGTATTTTTGTGTTGATTTCCTCGGTCATCTCTATTCTCATCTTAACCATGCTTCTCTTCATTTTGTTTTTTATGTTTGTAATGATCTCATGTTGAAGATTATGTGTTAACTCTTGTTTAAGATCTTTATTTTTTTCTAATATATTCCCTTATTTTTTTCTGGTTTGTGTCCATTTTTTCCTTAATTTTGTTTGGAATGTCTTTCCAAATTCTCAATCCTTGAGTCAAATTCAACCATTTTTTTTTTTTTTTTGTTACATGAGGAGTGTCCTTTTGATCAATTTTGATTGAGATAATTAATTTTGATTGAGATAATTTATTGTTATCCCGATTAGAAGTTTTCGAACTTTTTAATTAATTGTCTTATCGAATTCAATTGTATAGAATTGTGGAGTGATGTCTTGATTCCTTGTATGACCTTTGGTACATCATCTGTACAACCAATTAATTAAATTACATGGGAGGTTGTATGAACTAGAAATTAGTTGTACAACACTACAATTCAATTGTATAACATTGTAATTAATCGACTATGATTGTACAATTTTAATGTATGACACAATTAATTAATTCGATGACAATGGAGTAGTATGGATGGCATGCAAAGTACATACGATTGTGAAAGTGTTATATGACGTTCATTGCATGGGAAATGTACAATATATAGTGGTTGACTGGATGGGAAATGTACGATGCATGATGGTTGACTCACGGTGAGGTACGATGATGATTGTATGGACGCATAAACTAGTATAGTTGTCGTAGGCCTGGAATTTGACGTTCTGTAGAACGTTTTTTCCCTTTGAAACCGTATTTGACATGTAAATTCAAAATATACACGTCAAAAGTTATGGGCATCACAATCTTCAAGAGGGTGGGAGGGGTGGCATTAATGGAGAAATTATTATAATTTCTCCATTAATGCCACCCCTCCCACCCTCTATTATAATTTATCCATTAATGCCGCCCCTCCCACTCTCTATTATAATTTCTCCATTAATGCGCCCCCTCCCACCCTCTATAGAGAGTGGGAGGGGGAGCATCACAATTTTCAAACCGTCAAATCTACTTTTAGTTAATTATGATACCCGCCATAAATTCTAATATATGTCTAAGGTAGCCAATCTATATTAAACTGTATAACCTATAATGCAGATGTTATTAACTTTGCAGAGCTAAATATTTGCATTCCGCGCTCAAATATTGAGCGACTTGGAATCGATTTTAGGGAGCTCCCTCACACAGATTGAAATAAGGGTTCATCTTTGTAAGAATCCTTTTTATTTTTGGAGAATTTTGCATTCACTTGACGCTTTTGTTATCTTAATCATTAATGTTAATATTCTAATATGGTCATTGTTAATATGAATACTCTACTATGGTTATTATGAGTGGAAATGTTATTATGGTTGAAAAGTTTTTACATTAGTTAATTTTTGTGTAAAGGTTGTGATTTTTGTGTAACTTTTTAGTTTTTATAATGTAATTTTGTGAAGATTAGTTAATTTTATTTATTTCATGAATCAAAATTAATTCATTATTATTTATCAAAATTTAACCCATATAACCAATAAATAAGTTGGAGAATTGTTACACTGTATATTTTTCAGTGATAGAGATATTGCACATAATGAAATTTATATATACTAATAAAAATAATAATGAGAATTAAATTTACATATAATAATTTTAAAAAAATTGACACTCACAGATCAGTATAACAAGTAAAATGACAGGTAATAAAATCAAATAACCGTCATCGACTATGTTAGTTGTACGGTCTGGTTGACCACTTGGATCTGGTATTAATGGAGCATATATGTTCACAATTTATATTTTTCAGAAATTATGAAATAAAAATTATATAAAAATTGATTGATAAAATATAATTGAATGATATTTGTTATTACATTTAAAAGTCAAACATATTCATTTACTTTTATTATTATTACTTTTATTTATTTATTATTTGTTAGATTGGATTTATGTATATAACACTAACAATAGGTTATTTTAGGTGGTATGGTTTTCCTTGAATAAAAATGACGAGTTAGTAAT
>SNQJ01S0112080.1:0-13153 GCA_010110895.2 Picea sitchensis
CTCACCCACTCTGAAATCTCCCGGTTTACGCTCTTTCTTCTCCACAACTTCGAGCTTCCCTCTCGACTCATTTAAGATAAAAACACTTCTGACCATCTTTGATGAATTTGTAGGATCAAAGATTCTTGACACCCCCGAAGAAGGGTCTTGGTACTAAACCATCCTATTGAAATACTTCCATCTGTGAAATAACCCCGAAGAATAAATTTCAACAGTTTTATAGGAAAGTACTCTAGTTACGAAATGTATTCAACAATCAATCCTCCAAAATGACCTTCTACACACATATACACAAAACTAATTTCACACAAATATGGAAAATATATCCTGCAGCTCTACTCAATGCAACAACCAACGATCTCTCGAGTTGAGTCTCTTCCGCCATCAAAACTTTCCTTTGATATATTAACCAGATGCAACAAAGGAGAATCTGGGCACATGATAATATGGTAGGAAAGGCAGTAAAAATTGGCCACAAATTTGCATGAAGAAATTATCATCGACCTTCTGTGAATTGCATTGCCGACACAGAACCCTGGCGCCATCGATTCATCACTGGTCATGGCCATCGATTCATCACTGGTCATATGTTTCTTTCCCGATCTCGTGAAGAGACATAGTTTGAAGATCTATGGCGAACAACTCAATGCTCTATTCTCCAAGATCTTGGGCAACGATTTTATTCTATTGGATCTCCTCTTCTGGCGAATAGACCCTCTCACAACACCCTTCCCAAATCCTTATGATTAGCTGCCAATTAATGCGACCTCCTCCAGCCACAACTATGAACATATGCGACCTTCTCCACGCAGCAAATCAACAAGGCTGATTGAACGGATCTCCACAGCGATTTAGTGCAGTGGCCGAATCTTTCTAAGCATTATTAGCATAGCAAGACTCTCCAATGGGCATCCTCCCTCTTGCGGCTGACCACAAAGCGGTTAACAGGCGTCCGCGGACGGGCTTCTCTCCCTTTTGGACGGTCGCGTTTATACTTTCCAACTGTGGCTTTGTACCACGACAGCTCAAAAAGCTCCTCCGCACGAAACTTAATTTCACACATAAAAATGAATCTCGGTCCTGCGCAACCTACAATAATCTAAAGCGTGAGGATTCATCTCCACGTTTATCTCATATTCGACCCCTCACGGTGAGAGTCGGGCTGTTCTAGCTCGATACCAAGTTGGAAAACAGAAGCTTAGCGGTGAGACACCGCGAGGAAATACACCTGAGGAAAAATAGATTGTATTATTGCATAATAGACACAACATAATACACATATATAAAGCTGGATTCGGATCCAACTAACTTCACTCTTGGAGGGATAGGTTGAGAGAATATCTGAACAACCTCCACCTAAAATCTCTGACCGATAACTCCAGCATAATCGGTAATTCTAACAGATAAACACTAAAATGAGACCTAATAACCCTTCAAATCATTAATGATTTTATAATTTACCTCCATGGGGGACATAATTTTCCTTTATAATTGTCATTGGGTCTCGAGTCAAGTCGTACTACTAGGGAATTGGTTAGGTAGCATGTTTCATATCCTAACCATGCTTAACATTTCCCTTTTCCATTTTTTCCCTTCCTCCGTCCATTCATGAAAATTCTTGGTCTTATTTGACTTATCAATTTTCATTCAAAAAGGCTTATCCATGAAAGCCTAATTCAAATAAGCCAAAAAGGATAGAGGTGAAGAGTAAATAAAAAAAGTTAAATGCCATAAATGTTAAATCTTGAGCTATTCCACCTTGTTATGAGGGAAATTCCCATAGTCCCATGTTTGTTTATGAATATCTAAATAAAATGGGGACTTGAATAGTGAAATAAAGAAGAAAAGGAAAATAAAGAGGTAGTAAGAAACAATGCTAAGAAAATGGTAACTCAAAGCTAAAGCTCCATCCTAAAGTCTTCTATATTAAATCTTAGCTCATGAAATCTAGTTGAACAAGTTCAAGGACCTATACATCATCTTACATGACTTTTAAAGTCGACACATGAAGTTTTCTCTTTCTCCTTCCATAATTTATCCATCATATCTTCTACCTCTAGCTTAGTAACCTAGGAAATATTTCCACTATCTTAGGATTTGTCCACATGTATAAAAGCAAAAGGTTTTCCTCCATGGTGAACTGTAATACAAATTTTTAAACACAACTTACTTTATGTGGTTTCTAGAAGAAATCACTATGTGTGCATCACTTAATGACTTGAAAAGGGTTAGACCCACCACAATTAGTGGGCACATTGCATTGGGATCTGTCTACATGCATTTGGGGTAACATCTATGCTTTGGAATCCATGTACCATGCCTTGAGATCAATGATAATTCATTGTGATCCATGATGTTTCCGCCGAAGGATCTGTGTACATGTGTGCAACCATATCTATCTACATTGTGATCTATGTCATTTTCCTTGGGATCCCACATGCTTCATTGGGATAGGTGTACTTCTTTAGAATGCATGTGATAGTGCATTGGACAATGACAATGACTCCACATCGGATCATTTCTAGAGAGCATCCCTACTTTGTTGGATTGCTATTCCCACATGTGTGGCTTATTGTGCTTCATTGACCATACGTGGGAGATTGTTGAGAATGTTATTGAGGTGGTTACATTTTTCTAGGAATGGTTATGACCCATTTGAACACTTTTTTGAGGGAGCACCTAGATTGTGATGCCACACATACCATTCATCATTATATCTTCACTCTAGATACCTCACACGTGTACCATGACATCATCCCTCTATGGGGCATGTTTTCACTTGAATATTATTTATTCTTTGCTTCATGGCTTGGTTAGAGAGGTACCTTTGTTCCTTGGAATCTTGTTGACCAGGCACTTACTTTTTGGTGGTGGTTAATGTGCCCAAGCCTAGAGGTAGCTAAGGAGATCATGTCTTGTGGCCTGCAACGGAGAACATGATTGATCGAGCATTGATATGTCGACATGTCCATAGATAGTCTAGCGGACCCCCATTCATATTGCTTCACAAAGTCAACCAAAGGTTTCCATCACATCAAGCAACCGAGGTATGGAGATGACCATGATCACCATTAAATATCCAGTCATTTTTTCATGTAAAGTGTTGTGATTATTTTGTTGGGCATGTGGATGAGGATTTTTTGGTTGAAGTTGGATAATGCATCATTGGCTTGGGAAGCGTATTGATTGCCTTGTTTCCTGTAATTGGTCAAATTTTTGTGCCATAGTCTGGAGTATTTGTCAGCGGGAAAATGGGTACGCACTACTAGGGGGCTCACAAGGAGGTAACTTTCCATTCCCCACCATGCCAACACTTTTTCATCTTGGGGCCTATCATAGTGTACTAAAATTTTGTAATGGGCCATGGTCCATTCTCTCATGAAGAAAGTGTTGAAGGCCCAGAGGTTGATTCGCGATTACTACTAAAAGAACAAGAAAATAATGCTAAAGAAAGAGGGAATGGTAACAAAGAACTCTCCCAAAATCAGGTCAAACTTAATCTCTCTACCCTTTATATGCTCTTGTCCAAATAGAAATGGTATATCTTGAAACCGCGAAGGGACTTGCAAATATGATAAGTGGGAAAATAAAATGGTAGATAAAGGGTTTTGGAAAAAGTAGCACCTAAGAAGTGGTAACTCAAGAGAAGTGCACCCTTTGTTGACCACCATTTCAGTCAATGGTACTTAGACGACAAAGCATTTCCAGCCCCCCTCAATTATATTGACTGCTTAAGCTCACCAGCAGTTATATGGCATGCAAGTAGTTGAGTACATACTAAAAACCTATTATGATATATATCATTAGTAAGTGGGACCCCCTAGAAGATAAAAGAAGTGAAGAATTTATTTTCAAATATTCCTAAGATGATATCACATGCTTGAAAAGTTCAAGGAATGATGTACAATTATGATATGCATGGCGATATTTTCTCCATCTTGATTATGAGGTCTTCTCTAGCCTAGTTGCATATGAAAGATTATATTGATAAAATTATGCACTCATTTTTGGCAAGTATTTAAAGCACTTGGTTATAGGTATGCAAGTGCCAACTTGTTTATGCATCAAATATATGATTTCTTTGCAACTATAATTTATGGTGGCTATGTTTGGATTGTTTTAAAATATGTTTGTTTCCCTTGTTCCCTCTCATTTTTGTTGTTGAAGAATTTTTTGAAATAAAAGCTCTGTAGCATCCATTCATGATATCTTATCATGTATTTTTCACTACAAAATTATTAATTTGACTTATGATGGAAATAACCATGTTGAGTTTATAAGAAAAGCCACCCGGGCTCGAAGTATTTTGTTGTTATCTAATTTTTTTCCACATATAGAGTTTCATAAATGATATTTCGGTTGAGTGTTTAAGTTTAATAGTTGTATGAAATGGAAGAAAAGCTTTTACTTGTTCTTGTTATATATACAAGATCAAACCCCCTCATTGTTTTACTTTCAAAGAATTATTTGACAAAGTCCTGAACCATATATCATTTAATGTCATATATTTTCCCCTTGTTATACAAATAGAAAATAGATTTATTCAAAATTGAGATTATGTATGTGGTACATTGGATGGTGAATGGAAGGTGATTTTTTGAATTAGTTTTTGGTTGGTTTCCTTTTTTAGTAGAAGGTCAAATATTGACCATAGGTTTCCATAGCGGACTTACTTGCTTAGTAACTGGTAATTTTTTGGTATAATGGTGTTTCACTTGACCCATTTACTCGGGGGGTCCTGGGGAAAGAGGTATGGTTGGTTATTATCTAGCTTTGATGTTTAGTTCTAGTTGGGGATGGTGGGACTAGTGGGATTATGGGAGGATCGAGGCCAATGTCTCTGGTTTGAATGTGACCATGTTGTTTATTTGATGTTCCCTCAATGTCAATATTCCTTTGATAGTGGGCTATGTGTTGGCATATATCATTATTAAATCTTTAACTTCTCCTGATTTGAGAGTGATTTAGGAGCCTGGTCCCACTGTTGGTGATCTGACCGATGTACAGAGCTGACAGAGATTTTGTTAAGGTGGTGAGTTTAGAGGGATGGCTCATGAGGTCAACACTCTAATGGGCGCATTGGACGAGGAGGAATGGGACGAGGAGGGGTCTCTTGACCATGATTGATGAAGCATTCAAAATAAAAGCGAGGAGGTTGTGAACATTAGAGCCATTATTACCATCGTTAAAGACTGTAACCGACTTTTCTCCTCAGCATGTACCAAAGGTTTCTCAGTCTTATCTTGTTGGTAATAGTCGGGATCCGGTTTTGAATTATGAAGAAGCTGGCCATAGTCTTGAACATTCCCAGAGGCTAGGTGAATTAAGTAATGACAATGGTGTTACAATGCCTGAAACAGGTATCAAAAGGGTGAATACTCAGACGTCTTCTGACTTCTTTTTGGCGAACTTTCAGTGGGGGAATACGAGTGTTAACGACTCCTAACATAGGAAAAATGTGAAAGTCCGGAAACCCAAGAGGGTGCGTCGTCTCCTCGTCATTGGGATGGATGTGGGTTTGGAAGAGACTTGTCAACTCTCCTTCTGGTAGGTAGGTTCTCTTATAAGTCTAGGTTCAGTCTCCCTTTCTAAGAGTGGATGAAGGTGGTTTGGATTCTTGTCATAGGTTATGTGTCAAACTACTTGAGTCTTCCTTATGGGTGGTTCAGGTTGATTTTTATGAGTCCAGAGGATGTTGAGACTATCCTAAACTGGTTATGGGATTTCAAGGGAGGCAACATAATGTTAAAGCGGCGACGAACATGTTTTGATATTGCAACTGAGTTTTTTAGTTTCAGGAATGTATGGGTGTTGCTTCTAGATTTACCTCTAAACCTTTGGAACAAAAATGCTCTGATGGCTATCAGGAACCTGTTAGGACACTCCCTGAAGGTAGATGAAGCAAGCCTTCTATCGTCAGATAAGCGTTTCGCGAGGGTGTTGGTTGAATTGGACATACATGCTGGTCTTATGGATTCTTTAGAATTGGAGTGGCGAGGCCAAGTTACAGTTCAATGTTTAGATTACCAAGGACTACCTTTTCGCTGCTCTTCTTGTATATGGACGGGCCATTTATGTAAAGACTTTCATAACAGAAACGGTGCTTCTGAGTTGGAGGAAAATATCGAAGACACTATAAAGGACTGGTACATGAGTGAAGATGAACATGATGTGCTAGGAGAGTCGAGCTTGTGCACTGCTATGAGCATTGAAGATAATATGGAAGAAGATTCAAACTCTCTTTTAGGTTCTCATATTCTTGACAAAAGAAGGATTTGCTTGATAAATGTCTATGGACCGTGTGTAGGACGCAGACAATTTTGGGAACTGGTGGAAGACAATGGATTGCTTGATCAAAGTAATCTTATTCTCGCGGGAGATTTTAATTTCTCTACGGGTATATATGAAGTGTGGGGGGTGTCGGCCTTAATTGATCCACTAGCGACTTTTTTCAAAGATCTTTTTTCAAAACATCATTTTAGTGGATGTGGTTCCTTGATTGATACCAACTGAAGCGCAATAGGTAGGATTGGGGACTGGGATTAAAGAGATTAGATAGGATATGCATCTGAAGCACTTCTCATTGATTCTTATTTCTATAGATCATGCGTGGAGCTTCCTTATATTTCTGACCATGCCCAATGATTTTTCAACTGGATTATGGTATTAAGTTTGTGGCATATCCTTTCAAATTTAATCCTGTGTTGCTAAAAGATGAGTCCTTTGGTGACCTTGTCCGAGATGTGTGGATTTCTCAGCAGGAACAAGTGGTGGAATAAGCTTAATCAATATTGGTGGAGAAGTTATATAATCTAAAAATCAGGGTGAAGAAATGGATTGTGGGAAAGAAAAAAACCGATCTTATTATCTTAGAAAAAATTGAAGAGGAGATTGCATTTATAACAAAACAGAGTCTAGAGATTCAACATAGTGATGTTCCAAATCCACATTTGAAAACTCTTGAATCGGATAGGAATTAATTATTGTTGGCGGGTGAGGAACTCTGGCGCCAAAAATAGGAACAGCGTGGATTCACCCTGGGGACAAGAATACTAAATTTTTCCATCGGTTTGCGAGTTATAGACGAAATAAAAAGCATTTGTGGGAGGTTAAGGATGATAATGATCAAATTCACGTTGGGTAGGAGGCTATAAAGGAAGAATCACTGAGACACTTTAGATCCTTTTATAAAGAATCAACTCAAAATTTGATAGAGGAATAGATTTCTTCTGTGCGTATTTATCCAAGGTTGGTCACTGAGGAGGATTTGATTTTCTTAGAGAAACCATGCACTAAGGAAGAAGTACTTGAGGTTCTAAGGGGATGCACCAAAGATAAGAGCCCCGGTCCTGACGGATGGACAATGGAATTCTTTCTGCATTTTTTTGATTTGGTTGATAGAGATCTATTGGAGGCAGTCGAGGAATCTCGTTTAACCGATGTGGTGAATAGATCCTTAAATTCGTTGTTTTTATCTCTTATTCCCAAGGTCAGTCCAACTTCCTTTAGAATTTTGATTAGGTGCATTTGTGCAATCTATGCTGCAAAGAGATTATATCTAATATTATTTCCAAGTGAATCAGACCTATTTTGTCTCTGTCTCTATTAGAGGAACAATTCTGATTCTTAAAAGGAAGGAATATCATCGATGCCATAGGTACATCTCAGGAGTTCCTACACACCATTAAAGAGAAAAAGCTTCAAGCTCTTATTCTAAAGATTGATTTAAAAAAATCCTATGACTTTATCAGTTGGGATTTTATCAGGTTGGTACTTTTACATTGTGGTTTCGATGTGATGATGACCAAATGGATCATGGGATGCATATCTTCAACTACTTTTGCGATTTTGATAAATTGAGAGCCGACTGATTTTTTTAATAGTGGCAGAGGCCTCAGACAGGGGTGTCCATTTTCACCTTTGCGTTTTATATTAGTTATGGAAAGTCTGAGTCTGGCATTAAAAAATATCCAAGCGGATGGATTAGCGACGGGCGTCAAGGTTTCAAGGCTTATCCGGATAATCCATCTTCTTTTTTGTTGATGACATCTTGATTATGACCAAAGAATATACTTCTAAATGGTTGGAAGTTAAAGTATTGACATTTTATGTAAAACAGGCTGGATGCACAAAATCCTCCTTTTATCAATTTGGCACTCAACAAATTGTTTTGGACACTTTAAAAGCTACTTATCATTACAACTTTAATGATCTTACTGATGGTTTTAAATATCTTGGTTATTTTTAAAAGTTTGAGTTCAAAGTTGAGGAATGGAATTAGCTATTAGCTAAATATGAAAATCACATAAGCCATTGGTGCAATAGATGGTTGTCAATTGGGGGTCGCCTAGTCCTAATCAAGGTTTTTTTAGAAATTCAGCTGATTTATTGGCTGGCTCTGGCTAATATCCCAACAATGGTTCTTAATAGAATTCGTCAAGTTGTTTTCAATTTTCTTTGGGATGGAAAAAGAAAAAAACAAGGGCTTCCACCTTTGCAGTTGGCATCTTATTGCACTTCCGAAGAAGCATGGGGGTTGGGGTTTGAGGAACTTGTTCAGTTTTAGTAGAGCCATGGAGGCAAACATACTCTGGAGGGAATTTATGCTATATGGTCTTTGGCATCGAGTTCTAAAAGCTAAATATTTTCCCTCTGTCTCAGTGGCTCGTTGGCTTTGCACGATTCCGATGGATGGAGCAAAAGGCTCCCAGACTTGGAAATATCTCCAAAAATCCTTACAAATCGTATTTATTAGGCGTAGCTTTCAGGGCTTAGGTGAATCAATTCTAATTGGGAAAGACAGGATTTTGTGGATGGGGGATGCGGATTTTCTGTCTGGAGAATTGATATCAACCTTAAATCAACAATGAGTGTTTTATTTATTTCAGGCAATCAAAGAGCCTCGCCCGGGTTTGATTGGTCCCAACTGGATCACTAGTGTTGAATTGGGTCTAGAGGGATATTTAGCAGCTGAATGGAAGGATTTTCGATGTGCTATTCTAAACAATGGTGTACAGTTGGTGAGGAAACCAGATGAACCAATATGGACGGGTGGCGATTCATCAGGCAAGATCTCCGTTAAAAATGTTTACGAGACCATTGAAAACAAAAGGCAAAACTTGATTGGTGGTTGGAAAATCACTTTGGTCGGAATGTCCATTAAATTAAAACTCTTTACACGGTTGGTGTGAGAACAAAGGATTCTAACTTGGGAGAATATGCAATGTAGAGGTTTTGAGGGCCCAAGCTATTGTTCTCTTTGCAAGAAGAATTTAGAATCTGTGTTCCATTTATTTGTTGACTGTCCGTTCACTCTTTATATTTGGGACATTATTTTAGCTTTCTACAAGCTGACTGTTGGGTGGAAGGGTACCACTCTTAGTGAATGTTTTGGAACCTAGGCTAGAATATAGTTTAATTTTCTTACTCTTCCTGTTTTTTATATGCTGGAACATATGGATTGAGAGGAACCTTGCTATCTTCGAGGATGGGTTACCATTTGTTCATAAGGTGGCTTTTATGTACTTATTATTAATGGTCGATTACAAATTACCAATTAGACCGAAGGATATGACGAGAGTGACATTGCGGCCTGCGGTGGGGGGCTCGATCGGTTGGTTTGATGGGGGAACATATGCATCGGGAAAATAAATGGAGATGGAGGGGTTTTACGGATTAATGAGCACATAATATACAAATGGACCATTAATTTTGGTCCTGGTACAAACCCCGGAGCGAAGATGTTGGGACCTTGGGCACTTCTTACTCTGGCTTCTCGGTTCGCTATCTCAGAGCTTTTTGTTCAAGGGGACTCTAATATTGTCATTGGTTGGCTGCGGGGCAAGGTTCACCTTCAGGTGATTACTCTGGAGTGTTGGAAGGGAAGAATTATTGATCTTATAAATCTCTTTCATAATATTACTTTCCGGCATGTTTATCGTGAAGAAAATTATGAAGCGGATAGGCTTTCAAAATAGGCGCTACTAAAAGCTCCTGGGAAAATTGAATACTTTCAATGTGAAGGGGACCATGAAGGTCCTCATTTGTTTCTAGACCTTTTATAGAGCTGAAAGTATGCTTATATTTCTTGTTGTTGGGAGTTTAGTGGGGGGGCTCTATTGGAGTACATTTTCATTGGGCTATTTGTTAGGAGTTTTTTTTTTATAGTCCTTGTTTTGGAGATCCTAGCTAGGACTGAGATTTGTCGGCATGTGTACTAGTGATGGGATGTATCCTTTTGGCTCTTTGGTAATCCTCTCAGATGTAATGGGGTCTTTGGAATGATGTTTTTGTAAATGAGCAGTTTATATTTCTCTATGAATATAAAGCAAAATTATTTTAAAGAAAGTTTGCTAAGTTTGAAGAATGCGATGGTTACTTGGCATGAGTTTGAAAAGACAATGAACATTAAATTTTGAGTTAAGTACAAATTGAAAGTGAATGAGTTTTCAAGCATAATTAATGAATTGAGAATGTTTTCACACATTCCTACCATTCATTTCACTTTTCATAAATTACAAATCCATATCATTTATCCATAATCATTTAATTTCCTATGTTCAAAAATTAATGATGTAATTCATTAAGGAAATGGTAGTAAAGGATAATTTTAAAAGATGTGAATATGTGTGGGGGTGGTTTTTTATTTATGGTTTAAATCTTGAATACTGTAGAAAATGAATGGGAAAACTAATTATATTTAGACTATGAACATGTATCATACCGTTCTTATCAAATCTAATTTCATTTTTCATTTTACGTACATTACAAATTCTCTCATCTCTCTCAAATTCATTATTTGTCCCATATTCTAAGTAATTATTACTTTGTAGAGATATAAGTAATTAAATTTATTTATCCTTCTAACTAAAAGGTAGTTTAACTACTTGAACTACCGTTTCGTGTTTCGTTTTAATGGTGTTCTTGAGATAGGAGCCTTGACTTTCATCGTCATTGTTTCATTATGTTTGGCAGAACATCTTGCTTGCCTTTAAATTATTTTTATTTAATATTCTAGTTTTATTCTTTTCATTTTTTTATTTTATTTTTTATGTAATTTTATTCTTTTATTTTTCTTATGATAAATATTCAAGAAACACAATATGCAAAATAACAAAACAATATTAATTTGTTTCTTTTCTTTTAATTAATTTCATTGCATGTAATATTTTTTCTTTCTTTTAATTTATTCTTTTAACTTTTCACTAATTGTAACATTAAAAGAAAATAAAAAGATCAATTTCATTTATTTCACTATGACATTTTTTTTGTAATTTAATTCATTTCTTTTAATTAGTTTTATCCATTTTTTTTTTTTTTTTCTCACTAATTTAACCTTTTATTAAAGAAAGCACAAAATATCAAAACAATAATATGCATTTCATTTTTTAAATTAATTTCAATACAAATGATTTCTTTCTTTTCTATTTTTTTTATTAAGTAGTTTAATTTTTTAACACAAAATGCAAAAATAAATAGTTAGTTGTTTCTTTCTTTTATTTATTAGTTTAACTTTTACTAATTGTAACATTAAAAGAAAATAAAAAAGATCAATTTAATTTATTTCACTATGGTATTTCTTTAAAACATTAAAACTAAAAGTCAATTTACTTCATTTCTTGTAATTAGTTTTAACCATTTCTTTATTTTTTTCTCACTAATTTAACCTAATAATTACATATTTTAAAAAACTTTACAAAATATCAAAACAATGTTAATGCATTTCATTTCTTAAATTAATTTTAATACAAATAAACTTTTTCTTTTCTATTTGTTTATTAAGTAGTTTAACTTTTTGTTTTATGGATTGCCAATATTTAAAAAAAATAAAGATTCACTTCATCTGTGTTAAATACTCTTTAGGTTTCTTGTAAATGATCAAAAGATTCACTTCATCATGTTAAATACTCTTTAGGTTTTTCTTGTAAATATTAACTAATTTAGTTTTAGTTTGTTTAATTTAATTTTTTTATTTTTACACATGTGTCAGTAATTTACACTAACTTTTGTTTCATTTACATTTCACATATAAAAGCAAAAGCATTAAAAATATCATAAAGTTGCAAAAACATATAAAAAATAAATATTTATTAAATCATAAATGAACATTCATACTTAGACTCTTAGTTTTAGGGTCTAATGTGCTTATTTTCTGGGGATTTAAACTTAGGGTAACATTCCCTCCTCTTCCCATATAGCCTCACAAGAGGTTGAGATGTTGGTATTGGAGCCTTATAGTTTTGACATGAACACCCTCCACAAAGATTTGAGATGTTGGTATTGGAGCCTTATAGTTTCGACCCGAACACCCTCCACAAAGATGCTCATAGAAATTGATTAAATGGCACCATAAGTCATGAAGTAAGCCCTAAAACCATATCACTCTCACACTTACTCTTGAAGGGTTTCTTTATTTCCTGCTTCCCTAAGGACCTATCCCTCTACCTGTGTTATTTTATTTTTTGTCTAGGTGGCACACCTAAATGGGTTGGATTAAGGCCCTCCCATACTTAAACTTGTCAACTCACATGGTATCCTGGGCAGGTGTGATACTTGAAGGGGACACTAAGGTGAACTATTTACATGGCTTATATATTAAGTTACAACTTACTTTTCATGCTTTAAGGACCAAACCTTATGAACCTTATGAATCTTGGTGAATCTTGTCTTATACTTTGCTTTGTTTTGAATTTCCCTGATAGGGTTCTTTGAGGGACGTCTTGGGCTTGTACCTAGGACATTGTGCCTTTATTGCAAGACCTTGGCTCATATGATGGAGAGTAGTGGGTCATTTAGTCCCCTCAGACATAATCTCTCACCTCCTTGGAACCTTGGACGATGAAAATATGGGCTTGGTATGAGATGACACACATATGGGATAGAAGCCCATAGGTTGGGTAGAGTACCTCAAAGCTTATTTACCTACTAGATCAGGGACATTGCAACAATATACAACTAGATACCTTGCAGAGACAAAGTGCAGCTCCCTCCAGCCTGGACGCAACACTCAAATCCTGTACGTTGGTCCTATTTTGATGATGATGTCATCTTCTACGATTTGATGGAGATAGGGTTTGGTGGATACCTGAAGTACTGATGATGGATGACATGGTTTTGAGTGGGGAGAGACATCATTTTCCCCCACTCCACACTA
>SNQJ01S0112081.1:6768-23781 GCA_010110895.2 Picea sitchensis
ATATACAACATCTAAGGGTAAAGGTGGAAAATACCCAAAACAAGTTTCAAACGGTGACTTACCAGTAGAAGTGTGGACTGCTCTGTTATAAGAGTGTTGTATATAGATTATATTTTCATCCCATGTCTTTGTATGCTTATGATTGTAACCCCTCAAAAGTCGCACCAAAGTCTTGTTGACTACTTCCGTCTGCCCATTTTTCTATGGATGGAACGTTGTAGACCTCTTCAACTTAGTTTCCATCTTCTCCCACAATGTAGTCCAAAATGCACAAAGAAATATGATATACCTATCTGAGATGATGCTCCTTGGTATCCCAAAGTGCAGCCAACATTGTTCAAAGAAATTGTTTGCTGCTTCTTGTTCATTGATGGTTTTTTTACAAGTCATGAGAATGAAAATTTTGTTGAACCTCTCAACTACCACAAATAGATAGTCATGTCCCTTCCTGTTGTTGGTAAACCTCCCCCAAAATCCATGGAAATACTTTCCCAAGGTCGAGTGGGTACATGTAAGTGATGGTATAGACCTTGATTCCTATTGTTGGGCTTGGTGGTACAACAAAGTATACATCCTCGAATATACCATGCTACAGCTTCTTTCATTATGGGCCAATACCCATACCTCTGTAAGTTGAAAAATGTCTTCCCAACACCAAAATGTCCTGCAACCTTGGAGGTTTGAGCCTCTCTGATAAGCTGTAATCATTCACCTTTAGGAACACAGAGCTTGTCGAGCTTGTAGAGTAAACCATTTTGGAAATGATAGTCAACCTTGTCGTCACCTTTTTCTATACAAATTTGGCCCTGTTGTTGTTGAAACAACTCCTTGAATTCATCATCTTCTATGTATGCCTCTTTGTATGCATCATAGGTAAAAGTCTCAATGTGCATCAGAGTTCCCAACATTGTAATATTGGGTGTGGGTGGTCGTGAAAGCATGTCTACTAAATTATTTGTGCTACCCTTCTTATACTTTGTGATCAAATAAAATTACAGTAAAAACCCCATCCACTTGTAATGGATGGTTTTTTGTAGATTACTTTGGGCCTACAAATACTGTAGTGGTTGGTGATCTATGTGGATGATGGTCTCCTTTCCCATTAAATACTGCTTCCATTTTTTGACAGCTTGCACCAAGGAATATAGCTCCTTATCATAGGTAGGGTAGTTGAGAATTTCTCCATGAAATATTTCAGAATGATAGCATACATTCCTTCCTCCCTAGATCAATACCTCTCCCATGGCAACCTACTTGCATCTGTCTCCACTTCAAAGGGATTCTGCAAGTCTGGTAGTGCGATCATTGGTGCTTGAATGATATTTATTTTAAACTCATCAAAGGTGATCCAGATTTTATGAGCATAACAAAATGAATACATATTATTAAAATATGCTTAGCACATTATAACAAAGATACAATAAAACTCGTTTTCTATTCAATAAGGAAATAAGCTGAAACTGTAAAATGCAACAGAAAACAAACTTGCTGGAATGGTGGCGGCTTATCTCTGAGAAGAGATGTGAAGACTGTGCTCATTTGCAAGAAGATGATCACAATGAGGTTCTGAAGGCATTTTTACAATAAATAGTAATTTCAAAAACCCTAGACATCCAAAAACCTAACCCTAGGAGATGAAGCGCCAAAATTCATGTGGGCCCTTTTTGTGTAAGTTAGTACATCAACTTCCTGGGGTCGTAACTTTTGCATACGATCTTCTTTTTAGTCCCACAATAGCCCGTTAGAAAGGTATAAATGAGAAGAATGATTTCTGATAGGCCCGAGTTAATGTGTTTAAAAGTCACATGGGCCCAAAATCCCCAAAAAACATTGTTTAGGGCCTCAAAACGTCCTCGAAAATTTGGAACCCGAAAAACTTATGAGAAACTTCCAAGGTGGAAAACTATTTTTCGAGCCAGTGGAATACATGGGTGGCCAACATTATCCACCTGGATCAATCCTCCATACTTAGGAAGTAATGGTCTCCATTGGGTTGAGTTCCCCCATAAGATGAGAAAATTTCTGCTGAATTTGGCCTCGGGTGAGCCACTTTCCTTGGTGCAGGAGCTACCCTGCTTTGACGACTCGATAAAGTTGGATCCTTTGTTGTCGAGTGCCCTTGATATGTGTGTCCATAATATGATCACTGGATTTCTGTTGCATGAAGTCTGGGTTGAGCTCTGTTGGTTTCAATTGTTTTGCTATCTTCGAGGTGTCCAATAATGGTGAGAAATATGGTCGAAGAAGAGCCACGTTGAAGGTTGAGTGTAGGCCAAGGAAAGGGGGAATGTTGAGCTCAGATGAATTTTCACCCACAACCTTGGTCATGGTGTACATACCATAACAAAGTGGGAAAATATTCCGATGGGGCCCTGTAAGGCATTTTCTACAAGTGCAACCAAACTTTGTCGCCCACCTGAAACTTATGTGGCACTCGATGTTGATCATGGCACTAGTTGTACTTGGAATTAGACTTCAGTAGAATATCCTAAACCTGTTGGAGGATGTGATCAATTCGATCAATGAACTGGGTGGCTTTGTCATGTTCTGGTGGAGTAGGGGACGAGTCGGTCGAGGTGGTCGCCAGGGGTAGTGCAACATCCATGGGGCCCAATGGTTGGAATACCAACCCCACCTGAAAGGGGTTGTGGCCAGTTGAGCTATGCAGGGCTTGGTTGTAGCTATGATGGACATAGGGAAGAATCTCATCCCATGTGTGGTGGTGTTTTGAATTGTACATGCACATGATATGTACGATCATCTGATTGATGACTTCAGTTTGGCCATTTTTCTAGGGGTGGAAGGTAGTGGATTTGGTGATCTTGGTATCCAGTAGTGACCATAGGATCGACCAGAATGTGCTGAGGAACCAACTGTCACGGTATGAGATAATGGTTTGTGGGATCGCAAAATGTACCCATACTTGTTCAAAGAAGATCTTGCCAGTGGCTTCTGTTGTGATGTTCTTCTTGCAGGCGACTAGAATGGCCATCTTGGAAAAGCAATCAAAAACCACAAAAACACAGTCATTTCCCCTCTTGGTGGGTGGGAGGCTCGACATGTAGTCCATTGAGATGGATTACCACGGCCTGTCAGGAGTAGACATAGGGGTGTACAAGCTATGTTTCTTAGTGGTCGGTTTGGAAATAACGTAGGCAGTGCAAGACCTAATATACTTGCCGACATAGGGAAGACTCTCATCCGATGTGCGGTGGTGTTTTGAATTATACATGCACATGATATGTACGATCATATGATTGATGGCCTTAGTTTGGCCATTTTTCTAGGGGTGGAAGGTAGTGGATTTGGTGATCTTGGTATCCAGTAGTGACCAGAGGATCGACTAGAATGTGCTGAGGAACTGACTGTCACGATATGAGATAATGGTTTGTGGGATCGCAAAATGTACCCATACTTGTTCAAAGAAGATCTTGGCAGTGGTTTCTGTTGTGATGTTCTTCTTGCACGCGACTAGAATGGCCATCTTGGAAAAGCGATCAAAAACCACAAAAACACAGTCATTTCCCCTCTTGGTGGGTGGGAGGCTCGACATGTAGTCAATTGAGATGGATTCCCATGGCCTGTCAGGAGTAGACATAGGGGTGTACAAGCTCTATTTCTTAGTGGTCGGTTTGGAAATAGCCTAGGCAGTGCAAGACCTGATATACTTGCCGACATCCTGTTGAATTTTTGACCAATTAAAATGTTTCTGCAACAATGCCATTGTCTTTTCGATGCCAAAGTGTCCTACCACCCGACTGTAGTGAGCTTCCCAAATCAGCTTCACGTGCTCTCTTGATGGACCGTAGAGATGGCCCAGATGGCCCAACAACCCATCCTGAAGATGGAAATTAGCAATCATTGAGTTGGTGCCCAACATTTGGTAGGTGGTGGATAAGTCATGGTCTATATCGTAGAGGTGGGGCCATCCATAGGTCTTGTGGTCACAAGAGTCTAGCATTGTGGTGAGTGTCGCGACTGGAGGTTGGTTGAGGAAATCAACAACTCGGTTGGTACTTCCTATTTTATACTTGATGTTGAGGTGGAATGGTTGTATGTATGTGGACCACTTCTGATGGCAATCATTCTACAATTTGCCTTGGGTCTGCATGAAATGTAGTGGCTTGTGATGAGTGTGGATGACTGTCTCCTTCCAGAGAATGTAATATCTCCACTTGTGATAGGCTTGCACAATGGAGTACATTTCTTTGTCATAATTAGGCTACTTATGGACAACATCTGATAGTGTCTCACTATGATATGCCACATGGTGGCCGTGTTGAGTGAGAATGGCACCCACAACATAGTCTGAAACATCTGTATCGATCTCAAAGGGATGTTGTAGATCCGATAATGGAAGTAATGGGGATGAGCACAAACTCTTCTTCAATTAATCAAAGGCTCGTTGTTGGGACATAATACACACAAAGTTTCCCTTACCACCACCCCTAGTTACTTGGCCAAGGACCCATGTGATATGAGAGAATCCCAACACGAAACTGCGATAGAAATTGGCGAGGCCCAAGAAGCTCTGAAGTTCAGTAAGTGTGGTTGGTTTTGGCCAGTTACGTATGACCTGGATCTTGGCTGGATCCACATGCACACCATGCTGATCAATGATGTATCCTAAGTAATGGACCCTATCCATGCCGAAGGAGCATTTTTCCAAGTTTGCATATAGTTTGTGTTACCGCAGGGTGTGCATAACCTGTTGAATATGCTGCAAGTGTTTTGCCAAAGTCTTGTTGTAGATGAGGATGTCATCTAGATACACCACTACAAAAATATTTGTGAAAGGTCATAGGATATCATCCATCATCCTCATAAAAGTTGTTGGAGCATTTGTCAAACCAAAGGGCATGACTAGCCATTCAAAAAGACCTTATTTTGACTTGAATGTGGTCTTCTATACATCTGTATGTTCTATTGGAACCTGGTGGTAGATGGAATTCAGATCAATCTTACTGAAGTATTTGGCCCCCATGAGCTGATCAAGGAGGTCTTCAATTCGGAGAATTAGGTACCAGTTTCTTCTATGATTTTATTCAGGGCCCGATAATCATTACAGAGTCACCAGGTCCCGTCTTTCTTCTGCACTAGCACGATTGGGATCCCACAAGAAGATGAGATGGGATGAATGTGACTCTTGTGGAGAAGTTCATAGATCTACCTCTTGATCTCCTTGTTTTCTAACAGAGAGCGACAGTAGATTGACCCATTGGGTAGTGGTGCGCCTAGGTTCAGATCGATGTGATGCTTGACCTGACAATGCAGAGGTACCCTGGTAGGAGAGGAGAAGATATATGAGTATTATTCCATGACATTATCCACTTGCTTCTGTTGTGTGGAGAGATTGACTATAGAGGCCCTGTATGTGGATGCGATATTTCGTTCACTCTGAGAGAGAATCACGAAGAAGAAAAAATTATCGGTATGAGAGATAACCTTTCTGCATTGCTTGGAAGCGATTAAAGGAAATAACACTAGGAGGGATGCCTCGAGTATCCTGTAAAATTTCCTGTTCAAAGTAATAATAACACTACGAGGCCTAGACTCATGTACAACATGATGTTTCAATAAATAAGGTTGGCCCAAAATAACATTAAAAACTTTGAGAGGAGCAACATCACACAATACCTTGTCTTTGAAGGGCTTGATGTCATATGACAGTTGACACTGTTGGTTGATGCGGGATGAGCCATCCAATGGTGTAGGGTTATGGGTGTGGCATTGTCGACAGGTCCAGTCGCTTGATGACCTTTGCTGAGATGAGGTTCTTTTCACTACCGCAATCAATGACGAATTGCAGTGAGGTGCCTTTTACCGACATCTGAGAATGGAAGAGACAATCGCCTTCTTCTAGTTCGTATGGTTCACCACGCTGGAGCTTGGTGGTAGAAACGATGGCACTGGGTTCCACTTCACTGATCTGTATTTTCCTTTCTAGTTCTGATTCAGAGTCATAACTTGCATTTTATTCAGATAATTTCACTTCGGCCACCAGCGACTGCTTTGATTGAAAATCAACAATGTTATGCCAAGGGCCCTTATGGAAGTCTCACCACTTCCCGATATATTTCTTTGTCTTTCTGGTGTCCTTCTTTGCTTGTGGCTTGGACTGGTTGAAAATTGTCTTGATACTTTCCATCTTTTCTCTGTCCTTTGTTCTATGGGTTGGGGCTACCCTTTCCTAGATTTTACTGTGAGGGGTTCCCAGGCCCAAGTTTCCACATCTTTTGTTTGAGCTTCTGCTTGATTTTGACGACATATTTGTAGGTCGCGCCCAAGGAAAAGATGTCCAAAAATTCCATTTTGGTCTAGATGTATCTATGGAGAGCACCATGATACTTGAGCACCAGATGTCACTCTGAATCTTTGATACCCAGCTTGGTGCATAAGGTACAAAATATATTTGTGAACTCTGACACTACTTGGTCTCTTTCTTGCCGCGGTGTGGTCCATTTGGTATACAAGTCGTCATAACTTCCGACAGGGTAGTATTGTTCCTTAATAACATCCCTGAAGGATTCCTAGGTGGTTGTGACTATAAATGATGAGGGTTCCTCTATTTCCTTTTTCTCACAGAAAGTTTCCCACCAATCTTTGACACGGGGAACGACTTTGAGGAGTGCAAAAGTAATCTTTTCTCTATTCGAAAAGTTATGGACAAAAAAATACCCTTCTAGTAGATTCAACTACTTATCTATAACATCTGCATCTATATGACCTTCAAATATAGGAATATCAAAGTTGATTTGTACCTTGAAGGGGGCGATGCCTCCTCTCGAGGAAGATGTGTCGTCTGTTGGTAGCCACTGAAGGATTTGCACAGAACTATCCATCATCTCGTTCCCCTGTTGCATGAGGGATTCCTTAAGAAACATTTTGAAAGGATCTCTTGTCCCATCATCTTTCTTTTCTCTTGTCATGAGAGGTCTCTTGGGCATGCGGGAGCTTTTTTCCTCAAGAGAAACAAGCTCGATACCCAATTCTTTGTACCATGACCTCGTTGGGGACATGCATTAAGACGACAAGGAGCAGAACTCTTTGATACCACTGATCCAGATTTTATGAGAAGAACGAAATGAATACAGATTATTAAAAGATGATTAACACAATATAACAGAGATACAATAAAACTAGTTTTCTATTCAATAAGTAAATTAGTTGAAACTATAAAATGCAGTAGAAAACAATCTTGTTGGAATGGTGGTGGCTTATCTCTAAGAAGAGATGTAATGACTGCGCTCATTCGGAAGAACATGATCACAATGAGGCTCTGACGGAATTTTTACAATAAACAAGAATGTCAAAAACCCTAGACATCCAAAAACCTAACTGTAGGAGATGACGTACCAAAATTCATGTGGGCCCCGTTTGGGTAAGTTAGTACATCAACTTCTCGGGGTCATAACTTTTTCATACGATCTCTGTTTTAGGTGCACGATAGCCCATTGGAAAGGTCTAACTGAGAATAACTATTTTTAACTAGACCAAGTTAGTGCCTTAGACAATCACCTGGGCCCTAAATCCCCAAAAAACTTCGTTTAGGGCCTCAAAATGGCTTCGAAAGTTTGGAACTCGAAAAAATGCCAAGGTGGAAAAATATTTTTCGAGCGAGTGGAATGGGTGGGTGGCCATGAATATACACTTGGAGAAAAATGCCTTATGTTGATTCTTCCCCCACTAGAAACTCTTACCAATCGTTGTTATGGCATGGAGTGGTGCAACTACCGTTGAGAATAAAGCTATGAACTTCCACAAATATTGTGTTTCCCCAATAAACTCCTAACTTCTGTGACATTTGTAGGAACTGACCATTTCAGAATGGCCTCCATCATCACGAGATCTATATTGAGCTCCCCTCCACTAATCACATACCCCAAATACACCAAAGACTGCTAAGAAAACTTGCATTTATTGAGATTGGTCAGTAGTTGGTGCTTGTTCAGAGTCTCTAACACCAACATAAGATGTGAAGTGTACTCCTCCTAGGTAGCACTATAAACCAGTATATCATGAATCTAGATATAGGCATAAAACATTAATCATTAGTCTCATAAATGTAGCCAGTGCGTTGCATAAACCAAATGGCATAACCAACCACTCATACAAACTTTACATTGTTTTGAAGGTAGTCTTCTATCTATCTTCTTATTTGACTTGTACTTGGTTATATCTCGATTTCAAATACAGCTTAGTGAAGTACTTGGCATGCTACAATTGGTCCAATAGATCATCGATACATGGAAGAGGGTATCGATTCTTCAGTGTAATCTTGTTCAATTCCTTGTAATCGATACACATTCTCCAAGTCCCATCCTTATTCAAGACAATTATGATGGGTGACCCACAAGGTGAGGTATTTGGTTTAATCACACCCTACACCAACAAACGCTGCAACTACTTCTTCATTTCATTTATTTCTATAACAAACTATCTATACAATCCAATATTCGAAAATGGGGTGTCTGGAAATAACTATATTTCGTGCTCCACATCCCTCTTGGGTGGTATCCCTTTAATATCCTTAAACACTCCTTTGTATTCTTGCAACTCCTCCTCCAAGTGATGTTTCTTCTCTTTAATACACCCCTCTAGGTATGCCTTCAATTTCATTGACTCATCATTGGACTGATTTTCTCTTAGGAAAAGAAAAAGATATTTCTTACTAGAACTAATCAACTTCTTGTCTTGGTTGGCACTTACCAGTGAGAGATTTGACTTGCCTTTATGCGCATTGATGATGTAGGAATTCCCATCCTTGATCAATGGGTACTAGTTGTCTCTCCACATGAAGATTGCATTCCTTGTATACATGTAAGGGATTCCAAACACTACTCTACATACATCAAGGGGTAGTACATCCAATTGCACTTTTTCAATAAAATCAACAATTATAGAAAATTTAATATTACATTGTTTTGTTACCTTTATCTATGCATTCTTGTTTACCCAACCCAATGGATGGGGGCTAGGATAATCATGAACCTCCAATCCAAGCTTGTTGAATAGATCTGCTGCTATGAGATTAGCCTATGAACCCAAGTCAAACAAAGCATCTCTCTTGGTCTTCTTGAACTAAATCTTAATGTGGAAGAGCTTGGTCATCTCCTTCTCTTCCTAGTGATGAAGGCTACTCAGATTCACCTCCTTCTGCAAAGATGTCCAAACAATTTTTTCATCCACATCTGAGCTACTTTCAACTTGATTGCTTGAACCTGTGGCTAAAAGATTATTTTTCTTTCTGTTCTTCTTGTGGTTCTTCGGTTTTAGCTCTGGATGTAGTTTCCAACATTTTTCCTCCATGTGGCCATCAATGTTTCAATGATTGCAATGGTTGTTGGTATATTTGCATTGATGTGTAGTGCTTGTTGTATTCTTATCTTTTTCCCATTTCCACTTCTTCCCCTCCTTGAATGCTTCCTGGTGCTCTTTTTGGTTTGAACCATTTGGCTGCCTCTTTTTTTTCCTATGTATTCCAAGTACTGTGCTTGTACACACGCCTCATCCACTGTCCTTGGCTTGAAGAGAATCACTTGATTTCATATATTACTGTGTAAACCCCAAGACGATTGAGGAGTACATTTTGCTTCTTGGGAGAGATGCCTAGCATGATGGATATCTTTCTGAACTTAGTGGTGTACTCCTGTACACTTTTCCCTTGCCTCTGCCTGAAGTAGTGCCACCAGATCCATTGGTCCTCTACATAAACGATAAGGTATACTTAGGTCTTGATGAAGGTTTTGAAGTCCTCCCACCTAGTTATTGGTGGATCATCCTCTAGCCTAAGTGTTTCAGTATGAATTTCCCACTAGGTTAAAACATGACCCTCTAACTTCAATCTAGAAAATGAAATCTTCTGCTCTTCCTCTATATGGTGAATGATAAAATAAAATTCTAGTTGTTGCAACGAATGATTAAGTTTTAATGAATTGATATCACCTTGGTATGGATTTATTTCCACTTTCTCTTCCATCTTGAATAGGGACTATGAATGGTTTACGACACTCGAAATTCACTGCTCTTTCTTAGATTCTTTTCGTGACTCCTTTCGCGAGTCTTCCTAATCTCCCAATTTCCCCTCTTATATGATCTATGAGTTAGAGTCTCCATCTTCTCTGAATGGTTCGAGATTGCTTGCTAGAGCCGCCATGAGGAGGTTCATATTGTGACTGATGTCGACAACTTGCGATTCCAACCTCTCAAATCTCTGTTCTACTGGATCTCGAGGTTTGTTATGAAAAAACTAGTTCACCATGACTAGGGTTTCTCCAACTTCTCTTTAAGTCGATTCTTGATACTTCAACTTCCCACAAATACCCAAAAGAAAAACCTGCTATGATACCAATTTAATCTATAAAATGTCCTGTATATTCCATTGGAAGAGTTCGTCACAACAAATTTGACATATAAAACTAAAATCTACACTATGAAGGTTAAATTCCTTTATATTCCAGAATATTTAGTTACTATTTTTTTTCTTATGCATGAAATAGATAAAATGTGGAAAATAGAGAAAAATAAAGTACAATCACAGACCATTCACAAGATAACAAAAATATTTTCTCTAGGAAAACCTTACGAGAGAAAACCCAGCTAGAAGGTGAGGTTTCTCTACTCTCTTTTATTTTCTTTAGTATGGAAATAATGCAAGTACAAAGGAGAAGGCACTCTCTATGGAGTTACCTGATACTTTTGGCCTATTGGGATTGTTACCCCCTAGGATATGGAAACTAAGGAGATGATGTCTAGAGGCCCACAAGTTGAAGACACGGAGTTTCAATATCCAAATGAGCAGACAAAGCCCCTCATCTCGCCACACATCACCATTTATCGACAACAACAAATTCCACCACACCAGCTTGGCCCACAGAGGGAAACATGTCTTTCTTCATGAGGTAACAAGTTTGGTCTTGTGTTGAGTGTCATTTTAATAATTGAAGCATTTCCACATGTTGCAAAGAGACCTTTCTTGATTATGAAAATGATTTCTTGGAAATTATACCTTTTGCCTCAATTTACCTTGGTGGTTGCCATGGTTTCCTAGTAAGTGGGTCACCCTCGAGAAAAGGGTTTCTACTGGGGGTCTCCTTGAAGGTTCATTGTACCATTCATGCACATACTTACCATTTTCCACTCTTCTTCCCTTTCATTTCCTCATATTTTAGGTTTTCAGGATTATTGACCCCAAGAAGGGATTGTACCTCATTCCATGGGAGGAAGGGGCTAAAGGCCCAAAGGTTTTGTAGCTAGAAAAAGATAAAATCCATAACTAATCCCTCTAGATGCTCACCCTAAGGTTCTGAGAGTAATGAAATGCTTCTCTAGAAAAAATCAAGGACCTTGTATAAAAGAAAACATATAATTAGTAAATGTCCCACTTGTTGAGAGAATGCATTTGCAGTGTATTTTACTTTCCTTGCACATGGCACTCGATGTGTTCCTAGCTCCAAGTGGCATTACACAGCCCCTTCCTTTCCATTGCACATAGCACTTAATGTTTTGGACCATAATAAATTAATGTAAAATAAAGGGCTTGAAAAAAGGTTGCATTGCAAACGAGGGATGCAATGTACCCTCCACAAAGGCACCCATAAATGAGACAATATGAGCCCTTGATATGTCAAGAACCCCATACCCAAAATTTATACCCCCATCCAACTCATACTCATTACATGACTTAGAAAGAGTCTTCTTAGGAAACATTCCTTGACTTGGAAATTCGTCTACCCAATAGGGTGTTGTAACAACCCTCCCATACTTAAATTTGAAAAATATTATAAGGTCTTTGAGAATTTGTTTAGTTTGAAAAGGGGGGATTTAATGCACATGTTTGGATGGTTCTTTTATTAAATATGGCTTACTTGGCATGATACATGTGACTTGTGGACCCTAGGAGGGTATACTTGTTTGTCTTTGGAGGACCTTGCTAGGTGAAGAGCCATTCCATGGAGGAATTGTGCCAGTTTGACCTTCATGTGGGGTTTGAAGACCCCAAGAATGGAAACAATACCCCATAGGATGGGCAGAGGACCCTAGAGATCTTGTCCACATGAGGTTATGAATGTTGCCTTTGGAGTCAATTTGAAAACACTAAAGGATGACATCGTAGCCATTTTCATTTGGACGTTGGCCTTTGGAGTCCTAGGAATAAAACTCCCAAGCCCTTGATGTCATGAAGAGGCTAGGTTTTTGGTGGTATGAACGTTTCTAAGAGTGATGTGATGTGGTTTGAAGGAAGAAGATGCATGATGATGACATTCTAGCTCATGAGAGATTGACACATGGCCTTTGGAGGCCCAATTATTTGCATCTTGAGGCTTACATCACCCTTTTGATGGTTTTACTTTATGTAATTTTTCTTTTGTAAGTTGTAAAGACAAATAAAGGGGTTCGACCCTGTTTTAATTTGTTGCTGACAATTAAATGTGGAAAAATTGGTTTAGATGGCCTCATATAAATAGAGGCCATCTCATTTTCATTTTATCATGAACTCACTTGAGAATTACATAAATTTTGGCTGAAATTTTCTTCCTACTTGGGCAATTCACTATCTCTTGTCTCTTGTGAAAATAGATTCTTTACTTTTCTACTAGTGGAGGAAAAGTTAGCAACTTCTCTTGGATACTTGTTCTTGGAAATTATGGTGGAATATCTTTGATAAGAAAGGGTTTTTTTCATGCTATCTCTTGGATTAGGTAAGGAATTTCTCCAATTTTGTGTATTCCCTCTTGATTTCAAAGTTAATTTGTCAAACCCTTGGAGGAGTATAAGGGCATACACCCTCCATCAAGGAATTTCTCTTTTATTGTTGTTGAAAAGATTTAAATGATTGCTAAAAGGATTAAAAGGGCTTACACCCTTGTAGCAAGACCTTGTTAAGGTTTTTTTACTTTAGGGAGTAAAAGTGTTTACACCCCTAGAGGAGTGACAAACCCTAGTTCATAAACAAGAGACTCCACAACCCAATAGATAATGAACTAATATTTTGCATTGGAGATTGAATATTGTGCATTGATAAATGTGATTTCAAGGAGATTGAATTGTTCAAGTTTTGAATTAGATTTTACATGATTTAAGCTATCGTGTACCCTAAGGGCATCTTTATTTGCCAAGTAATTAAGCTATTGTAACAAGCATTAAGCTACAAAAATTAGGGTTGCAGAAAATTCACTCTCTATCACTATTTATTCATCTTTCTACCACTGAATTTTTCTTGCAGGCTGTCATAATTGATCTACTATCTAAGGGCTATTGTTTGGGTGAATTACTTGTTCATTTTAGTGGTTAGAACTTACTTATGTAGAAAAAATTTGCTATAACCATAAGGATATTATAAAACTCTATTGATAACACTTATTAACAACCCTCTCTTTCTATCAAAGTCTTGACTTAAATATTGGAAGGTTGTCTACTAGTTGCTAGCTTAGTTTTCCAACATCCTACGCTTGACTTTTACGGGTTAAATTTCCGTTGTCATAGTCTCTTTATTGTTTATATATATTTCCATAATGCTGCAATTATGTGAAAACAAGGTTCTGTGCTGATTTTGCATTGGTTTTGAGGCTTCTATAATCATATATTGTCTTGTTTGGGTGGGTATAACATTTTTTTGCAAGTACAAAACCCTGGCAACTATTTACCAACCCCCAATAATCTTTCCCCAAGCCTCAGTCTTATTGATGAAAAGGAATTGATGTCCTTATAACAACATTTTCGAATCTTTCTAGGATAAGGAAAGATAAATGAGATTATTATCCTATGTTTATATCCTTTACAAAAATATCAATTAGTCCCCAAGAAATATGTACTTGGGCCTAATGTTGTTTTATGTGTTTGGTGTTTATCAAAGAAAAAAAGATGCTTCTAATAGCAATTTATATCAAATTTAAGAAATAATCAAGAGACAAATTTGAAACAACATTACACATCAAGTCCAAAAGTGAGATCAAAACAAGGAACGTTTTTTTATTAATTCAATTCTGAATTAAATCCAAAAACTTTCTCTTCATACCCCTACGTGGGTAAGGACCAAAGTTTAGAAGTCACAGGTGTAATATTACATCACACAAAAATTACTGGTGTATTCTAAGTAAATACTAAGAATGATAAAACTGGATCAACAAGCCACAAATGTGCCATTGTCTTGACGCTTCAAAACAATTCTAATTAGCACTGAAAACTAATTCAAAAGTCAAATAAGAATGAACAAACTATCAAAAAAAGTGATTGACCTTTGGAAGCATGTCAATAATCTATTACTTTTAGTCCTTATTTCCAACTTAAATAAAACCCTGCTATCAACAATAATATTTATCCTTCAAGTAATTTATAAATGAATGGAATATAAATGTAATCTCACTATAGAGAAAGAACAAACCTTATCAGAGTTCATGCCTCTCTATTCTCTCATACTTTGTCCCTTCATCAAATTCTTCTTTTATTCCTCAAAAGTAGTTTTGATTAGTTCAACTAAATTTAGTTAGGTAGTTAACCAACTTTAGTTAAGTGAGACAAATTTTAAATAAATAATTATAACAAGGTTTTTTTTTAAATAATAACTAATAGGTGGGGATCCCCTAAATAAATTTATTGTTTAATTTTCAAATTATCCCCTTGTACCTCCATAATTACAATATGCATACCATCCATAAAATAAATTCACATTTGACAACCCCAAAACAAATAATTATTCTATAAACACACACGTGACTCTAAAAAATAAATTAATCATGCCAAAAATATATACATGCCATCTATTGTCCAAAAAATAAAAGTGCAATTCTATCATCAATAAACTACCACATGGAGTCATCGTATAATAAAATTAAAAGACATAATTTTTGTGTGAGGTTATCCTCTTCTGTCCATTGTCCTGAGATGAAGCTACCCTATGTGTCTGTAAATTTTCCTTGGTAGATTTCATGTCTTCATTTGATGATGCTTTAGGATGCATATCACCAAAGGTGATATACCTAGGCTCATGATTTTGGGGAATATAATGTGAGATAATAGAATCATAAGATGAATAAAAACTAGGTGACATGGTAAGTTGCTTCACTTTGCTAGGTTCAGGTCCCTGAGCTAAATCTTTTTTTTTTATTGAGCTGTTGAGAAAATAATGCATGTGAAACTATGGAAACAACAGGTTGAAGTGGTTGCTTAGTAGGAGGTGGAGGTAGTGGCAAGGATAAAGTAGGACATCCATGATGATGAGGTTGAGGATCATTAATTATTTCATTCCAGCCATCATTAACTAGAATCTTAGGTTGTAAAGACACATCTGGTTCTACAGGTACATCGATGATGCTAGGATGAGGGTGCAATGGAGGTCTGATAGGTGGTGGAGGAGGATAAAAATATCCTTGTCTTGCATGGTTGATAAGGCTAGTTTGTATGAGTTGATTAAACTCCTCAGAATCAACATCAAAGTTAATAGAGAATGTAAGTCTCTTTTTTCTGCCCCTAGGCCATCCCGTTTTTTCCCTCTATTCCAATTTTCTCGGTTTCCCTTGTTATCTCTATTGCTTCCCTCACTGAAAAAGATAATCTATTAAACGTGAAGACTAGATCAGAGTATGTATGCCATAGAAAGTAAAACATCAAATGCTTTTTTCATTTAACATAATTTTTAGAAATGACTCTGACTCTATCAACAATCAAGCATGCAATCAACTAGGGATAAAGGAGAAGAGTAACTCAACCTCAAACATTTTTCTCTTATTTTGAAGCATTTCCAGATCTCATAAGTCATACAACTGTTATTTATTGAAGAACATGGGATTTATAATGAAATGAGAAAAATTACAGGTTTGTAATGGATGGAAAGAGAAAATAAATGATAAGGAAAAACAGTTCATGTTCATACTTAAAACATATCAGTAATCAACCTTCAATTAATAGCTCAATTTATTCTCAATGTCTTTCAATAATCTTCTCACACATGCCATGTCCAATATCATCTACATTGACTTGCTTCAAAATTAAATATTTGCATTTTCTTCTGTATCAGGGGAAAATAATGTGAAATTAAAATGAAACATTATATTGTGTATTTAGGAGCAATTTATGTAAAGTGAAAGTATGAAAGGGATTGGACCTGAAAACAACAGCAATCAACCATTTCCAAAACTCATGATTTTTCTTACAATATTCATTATCTTTTGTTATCTTAAACCTGCCCTTGAATGTTTAACATATACTTCTGTAATAGAGTTCATGGTTCAATATTAAACTTATGAAGAAACAAACATTTGCCAATGTTTTCCCTTCATTTATGCTCTTAACCATATATGTAACAATCAAAATGTATATGCTTCTTGTCAACCTGTTTATATCAAATTGCTAGCAACCTTCTCTTTTATAGAAAATATTTTTTATTTCATACAACATGGCGAGAAAATATGAATTTTAAATGATACATGTTTATTGGAAATTTAGGAATGATGTATGTAAAATGAAGTAATGAAGGATTTGATCATATATATATATATATATATATATAAAGTGTCAAGGTATCGAGCTACACAAAATACAAAACCCCATGAAACTTTGGTGAAACATTTCCTTGTTATTCACAAGACTTTTAAATTAGGGTTCATAAATATGGTGATGCCATCTAATTGATTCTTTAAACTTAGGGTTAGGGCTTGTGATAGAGTTTATTATCAAAAAAATATGTGGTAGGATGACACCATGTTATCACATTTATTTGTAGGGGGGGTGTTTTCCTAAGAAATTGACCCCTTTGGAGAAAAAAGGGCAAGAAGCGAGCTAAAAACCCACAAATCCCACTTATCCTAAGTTTTGGGGCCTGGGCACGTCATGCTCAGCAACATGTATATCTGGGCGGCTGAGATCCACGCGCCCAGATCTACGGTGAAGTATCCATATTGGACCCCCCCGAGGTTCTTCCATTAACAGGGGGGTCCGAGTTGGTGGTTTTGGAAGAGGGCCCCCCACTATCGTGTCACCTCCTCTTTAACTTGGACACCCCCCCCGACCTTTCCC
>SNQJ01S0112081.1:23831-35443 GCA_010110895.2 Picea sitchensis
CTCTCTCCTTTCCCTGTCACATCTCCCACTTCCCTTCCACTTTCCACTATTGCACACTTGTCCCCCCACTCACCTCTATGTCACATCCCTTTTTCACTCCCGCTTATCATCTCCTTCCATGTGTTTTCCCCTCTGCCTCCACATCATCTTCCCTTTCCACTTCACCTTTGTCCCATCACACCTCAACGCCCACATTTTCTACTACCCGTTCTTTCTTGATCACAGTTCCTTGTCCACGTCTGTCGGCTAGTCTCAACATGAACTCCCAAAGCAGATCCAGATGGCAGAATGCAGAGGCCACCATGTCCTACAAGTGTAGAGTTGACTTGGGCCTCCCCAATCCCGATGAAGCAGTTATTGAAGAAGGTCGTGGCGGTTGAACATCATTTCCACCAAAAATAGAAATCCCAAGAAAGGATAGTCATCCATTCAATTCATTCGCAGACCTGTTCTAAAGAGAGATTGTGTTTGACTAAAGTTCACGTCTAACAGGAGACTGCATGCATAGTCTACCAAGAAGCATGCAGACGTAACGCCTTCAATGCAAAATCTTGAGCACATCTATGTAGTGTTTATATGAGTATATAAGAGTTGTTCTCATATTTTGTTAGTGTCGATGGTTGATCTAGTTTCCTGATTTGTAAATTTTTTATGAGGCCTCTGGTTCTATGATTATGTATTGTTACTTGAGACTTCCTGTTTAATGGAAGTCAATTTCCCCTTCATTTCTTTGCTTCTGATTCTGAGATCTCAGGCATGAAGTGTTGTGACTGTAGTGTAATGTAGGTTTGATTGTAGTTGGTGTTACAATGTTTTTGGTTTCTTGAAGTTATCAGATCCAGGAGGATATTGCATCTAAAATTTTTCCTCCAGAGGTTGTTGGAAGACCGAATTTCCATAGAAGACCTTCACATTTTCCTCATTTTCTTCCACCTTCTCACCACTATACAAACTTACTGACTAAAGTTAGATCAAGACCTCATTTATATACGCATATCATCCCAATGTTTCTAAGTTAAAGCAACATGATCCTAAGTCTGCATCCATTATACCTCTCCTAAAATTATTCACTTTGACATAGAGGCTAATGGGTCTTGGTATTACCTCTTCCGCAATCCAGATTAGGTGACTTCCAAATCTAACATTTATGGCACCGTTTTCGGGGATGAATTGAAGATTTTCCCTGGGCATGAATGCCAAAGCTTACTAGTTCTAAGGGTGCATTAGAACTTAGTACATTGAAGATTTCAACCTACACCTGGTGACTCCATTCAGGAAACTCCACTGTTTCAGCTGTGGTTTCCAGAGGTAGACACACAAGGTCTAATCCACAATTACCTTTAGCAACACTTGAAGAAGACCTAGATAAAATTATCAGAAAATGAAAGGCCCTTCAAAAAGGAACTTCTTTTGATGAACCAGGTATTTCTGATGATTTTCATTATCCTCATATAGGAACTCCAATTTCTACAGCTCATTCTACTATTATACTTTCTATTGGAGTTTCCTGAAGTTTAAATTTTGGAAGTGTTCCTGTTGATTTTTCCCCTCTTGGTATGGGATTGGAGGGAGAAATCCTTGTCACTCCCCAATCCCTTGAAGTTGTACCATAGTTTAGGCCCATCACCTCAGAATATTTTCCTACCTCTGGCTTTACCACCTTCCTCCTATTATTATTGTTGCTGCTACAGAAAGGGAAACCTCTGTTCCCTCAAGTCCTGTAGCTTTTCCTTCAAATCCTTTGTTGTTTCATTTCCCTCCTGGAAGCTCACTTCCAGTCTCCCCTGCTCGAACTCCATCTCCTCCTCTTTCTCCTCCACCTATCATACCTATGACAGGTGATAATCCTCCTAGAAATAGAATGGATGCCATAATGGCTGCTAGATATGCCCCTCTGGTCCTACCTTAGCCCATGAATTCTCCCCCTGCTAGAGATTACCCAAAATACATGCCCAAGTTCACTGGAGAAGGAGACATAACTACGGAAGAGAACCTTGCTACCTTCTGCAGTTATGTAGACAATCTAAATATTGAAAATGAAGATGTTTGGATGAGAGTCTTTGTCCAAAGCCTTGATGGCAAGGTTAGAAGATGGTTTAGGGGATTGACCCTTGGATCCATAGCTGGGATTGAGGATTTAGATGATGTTTTCTTGAAACAATGGGTGGATAAGAAGGACTTTATGTATTATATCATAGATTTTGGGTCCCTAAAGAGAAAAGAGGGAGAATATGTCTCTAACTTCTCCAAAAGATTCAAAAAGATGTACAATAAGATCCCTGTTGAGATAAATCCTACAAAAGACTCTGCTAAAATTACCTATGCTAATGATTTTGATCTAACTTCTTCCTCTTTTTAAGAGAGAGAAGAGCTACTTCCTTGGCTCATATGCAAGATGTAGCCTTGGAAGTGGATTCTAACATATTGGCAACAAACCGACTCAGAAATAAGGCTGATAGAGACATACCAAGGGGAATATCTAAAGCTTCCACCTCTAGTTCCTCTTCTTCCCCTACTCAAATGGATGAAGTAACCAAGTTACTAAAATCAATTTCAACTAGGATGGAAAGGCTGGAAGTAGAGGGGAAGCAAACATACATAAATCCTCAGCATGTTGATAACAGAGGCAATTTCAGAAGACTAAACAATACCCCTCAAATACTCCCGAGAGAGCCCATAAATAGAGATAGGGATGATCAGAAAATACAAACCCCTCTTCAAAATAACCTTGTTTCTTATGAAGAAGGAGAGGGGGAAGAGATAGATCCTAAAATTCATTGTCTTGGAGACACCTCCCAATTTACCCATTTAACTCAATCTGCATATGAGGAGTCTCTCATGGATGGCCAGATAAATGAGCTGAGCAAGGGGGAGAAGGCCAATAGTAGTCCCAATAAATATAACCTCAGGTCAAAGAAAAAAAAAGGGAATTCAGACATCCCTAATCATCCCTCTAGAGCAGATATGCCTGTCAAAGATGCAGTAAACAACAATAAAAAAAAGAAAACTCAGAATCCCTCGCCAATAGATAAAGACCCCATCCATGAGGTGAGATAAATCCTGAGGCTCCCTTCCTCCTTCAACTTCGAGCATGAAATTCAAAAAATTAGAATCCCTGTCCCCCTCTCAGAACTAGACAAGCATGAATATTTCAAGAAATCCCTCTCTAAGATGTTACAATCTGAGCCATCTCCCCATCCCATAGACTTGGTAAACCTCCAAGATGAAAAACCAACAGTCATCTTAGGGCCTATGGTAGAATATAGATATGATTCATCCCCTCCCTTCTATACATCCCTCAACATACATGATAAGGTGTTTCATAATTGTTTGATGGACTCAGGGGCATCTCATAATCTCATACCCAAAATTGTTATGAAGGAACTTGGATTGGAAATCACAAAGGATTATCATGATTTATATTTGTTTGATTCAAGGAGGGTGCAATGTATTGGGGTCATCAAAGATCTGGTTGTGACCTTGTTTCAACTGTCCATGAAAAGTGTGGTCATGGATATCATGGTGGCTGATGTTCCCCCCAATTTTGGCATGCTATTGTCAATATCTTGGATAAAAAGACTTGGAGGAACATTACAGATGGACCTCACATATGATACCATTCTAGTATTTGGAGGGGAACATAAAATACTGTACAAAGAAGCTCAGTTGGCCTATATTATTAGTGATGAATCTGAACCCACCAACCACCCTATATTTTCACTTGACACCGAGATGGGGTCTAGTTTATTGCAGTTCACTGATGGTCCCGAGCCTCCTTTAAAACTCAAAAAATATCCCATGATTTTTCATGAAGTTTATTTCTCCTCCACCTCTGTTCGGAAAATGTTCTTTGATGGAGCCTCCCCTAAGGATGTTGTTGGCGTTGGAGTAGTCTTTGTTTCCCCTGCTCATGAAACCATATCTCTATCATACAAATTAGATTTTGAAACTACCAACAATGTGGCAGAGTATGAAGCTCTTGTTTTGGGCTTAAGGGCTGCAAAGGACATGGCGATCAAAGAGATATCAGTGTTCGGTGATGCTAAGTTGATTTTCTAGCAGATCAAAAATATTTATCAGACCAAACACCCTTGGATAAAAATTTACATAAATGAAGTATGGGACCTCATTGACAGTTTTTTCCCATCTTTCAACATTTCATTTGTCCCAAGAGAATAAAATGTGATGGTTGATTCTCTGGCCATTTCAACAAGAAATTTCAGAGTCTCTTTGCCACCCAAACTTAGGAATGATATAGAAGTGAAATATAGAGCCTCTATACCCAACAATGTCAAGCATTGGAAAGTGTTTGAGGATGATCCTGAAATCAAAAGATTTCTAGAAACTTTTGAGGATTTTTCAACATTACACATCGACCAGGATCCTGACTCTGAAATAAATCCTTTCGCTGATGTTCTTCTGAACAAAATTTCTGATCATCATATTGTGCAATTTCCTAGAAATCACATCCCAAAGGGACTAGTCCCTTTAGAAAGACTATTTGACAAAAATGATGTGGTAGTAAAGGGTAAAATCTCAAGTGATGATGTTGATGTGGCTGAGTGCAATATTGGCACAGAGATGGATCCAAAATTTCTCAAATTGTCAAGCAGTCTGTCAAAGGAGCATAGGGCCGAGTATACTGATCTATTAAAGGAATTTTCTGATGTGTTTTCTTGGACCTATGAAGACCTAAAAACATATGACACCAGTTTCATTGAGCATAAGATTCCATTGAAAGAGGAAGCCAAACCATTTAGGCAAAAATTAAGATAGATAAATCCTATGTTGCTGCCTATTATGGAAATGGACATGAAGAATCTTTTGGATACTCATATTATTGTGCCTTTGAGATATTTTGAGTGGGTAGCCAACTTGGTCCCAGTAAGAAAGAAGAGTAGATAGATCATACTCTGTGTCCATTTCAGAAATCTGAACAGGATCTCAAAGAAGGAAAATTACCCGCTGCCAAAGATGGAACACATATTGCAAAGGGTAACTGGTGCATCTAGGATTTCCATGATTGATGGATTTTTTGGCTATAATCAGATCTTTGTCCTACCTAAAGATAGAAAAAAGACAACCTTCACCACTCCTTGGGACAGATTCATGTATGCCAAAATACCCTTTGGATTAATGAACACAACAACAACCTTTCAGCGAGCCATGGACATAACCTTCATTGGGGAGAAAGATAAATTTGTGGTCATATATTTGGATGATATAACAGTATTTTCGATATCTAATAAAGAACATTGTTGTCATATGAGGAAAGTCTTCTTGAAATGCAAAAGGTTTGGTCTTTCCCTAAATCCTAAGAAGTTTTTATTTGCCTTGAAAGAGGGAAAATTGCTAGGGAACATAGTATTATTTGAGGGGGTCAGAATTGATTCAAGCAGGGTGGGAGCTATACAAACCTTATCACTTCCTAGATCCAGGAAAGAGGTCCAATCCTTCCTGGGTAAAAATATTTTTTTGATAAGTTTTGTTTCAAATTTTTCCGAATTGGCGAAGCATATCACATCCATGCTTAGGAAGGGAAATGAAATGAAGTGGACTGCTGAGTCCAAAGAATCCTTCATCCAGATCAATAAGGCACCGACTGAGGTACCTATGCTTATCAGTCCTGATTATTCCAAGGATTTTCTAATTTTCTCTTTTGATTCTTTTGATACAGTGGCGATTGTTTTGTTGTAGAAGAACGCAGAGGGGTTGGAGAAACCTATTTCCTTTTTCAACAAAGCGCTGAGGGATGCAAAGGTAAAATATGACATCATGGAGAAACAGGCCTATGCCTTGGTGAAATCTCTCAAAGCTTTCAGAGTCTATGTTATGCATTCGAATATCATTGCATATGTTCCTTCAGCTTCCGTGAAGGACATTCTCATTCATCCCGACATAGATGGAAGAAGGAGCAAGTGGATTGCCAAAAGCCTTGAATTTGATTTGGAAATAAAGCCCACCAAGCTAGTTAAAGGCCAAGGTTTATCCAAGTGTTGGTTGAATATAATTGGATATATTTAGGGATAAACTTCATCAACACATGCTCAAAAAATCAGCAAGATGATTTCGCTGATAAAAATCCTCAGGGCAACCCTCCATTAGTAGAATGCACATAGTACAAAGACATTATATATTTTATGCAAGAATTAAGGCCACCTGATGGTATGGGAAAAAGAAAGGAAAGAGATTTAAAGCTCAAATATATTAGGTAATTCCTTATTGACCAGGTCTTGTATTGGAAAGACCCTATAGGAGTACTTCTGAGATGTTTAGACCCACAGGAGGCCCAAAAAATTATGTTGGATTTTCATGAGAGCCTGTGTGGGGGACATCACTTCTGGAGGACCACAACCTATAAAATTCTCAGGGATGGGTACTTATGGCCTACCCTGTTCATTGATGCCTGCACAAAGATCATATCCTGTATCAAATGTCAAAAATTCTCAGGAAAGCAACAACTCAAGTCTTTGCCACTAAAGCCTGTGGTAGCTTCAAGATCCTTTCAACAATGGGGGATAGAATTCATTGGGGAAATTCATGTTTCTTCGAGTGTTCAACACAGGTGGATCTTAACTGCAACATATTATTTCACCAAATGGATAGAAGTTATCTCCACAAGGAGTGCTTCGCGCAAAGTAATCATTGGTTTCCTTGAAGATATTATGGAAAGGTTTAGTTGTCTGAACAAAATCATCACTGATAATGTTGCATCCTTCAAGTCTGATCCATTGATCAAATTCTGTGAACAGTTCAGGATTTCATTAATCCACTCTACCCCCTACTACCCCCAAGGAAATGGGATGGTAGATTCCTCTAACAAGAGCCTTATAAAAATTATCAAAAGACTGCTAGAGGATAATAAGAAGGCCTGGGATTCAAAGCTAAAGTATTCTCTATGGGCTGATAGAGTGACAATGAAGAGTTCTCTAGGAACCTCTCCTTTTCATCTTCTGTATGGATTTGAGGCCATCTTTCCTTCTCATCTCGCTCTACCTGTGGAAAAATTGTTTCAGGATTATCAAGGAGAGCCTGATGATATGATCAGAAGAATTCATCAACTGGTATAAGTCCTGCAGGCTAGAGAGAAAGTGATGGACAAGGCACATGAACATCAACATAAAATCAAGCAGGCATTCAACAGGAAGATCGGGAAAGAAGATTTCCAGCTGGGAGATCTAGTACTTAAATGGGATGCACCCAGACAAGACAAGGGCAAGCATGGATTTGAAGCCCTCTGGATTGGTCCCTTCAAAGTTTCTGAGATAGTTTCGAATAATATCTATATGTTGTAGAATTTGGAGGGCGATGAAGTTTTTGGTGGCCTTGTAAATGGGCATTTTCTGAAGAAGTTCTTTATTTGAGACATAAGTGGCTCCCAGGCCTTTGTAAATATTGTTTTTCCTTTGTTTCAGGTTTATAAGTGACTCCATAGCCCAACAACAAGGCACTGAAACTGCATAAGAGTTCTTGGCATATCACAAGGGCAAACCATCCCCCATGGAGCCTAATGTTATCACATTTATTTGTAGGGGGGATGTTTTCCTAAGAAATTGACCCCTTTGGAGAAAAAAGGGCAAGAAGCAGGCTAAAAACCCACAAATCCTGCTTATCATAAGTTTTGGGGCCTGGGCACGTCGTGCTAAGTAGTGCATAGATCTGGGTGACTGAGATCCACACACCCAAATCTATGACGCAATATCCATATCATACCCCCCCGATGTTCTGTCATTAAAAGGGGGGGGTTCCGAGTTGGTGGTTTTGGAAGCAGGACCCCCACTATTATGTATCCTCCTCNCTCCATATGTCCTCCACTTCATCTCTCTCCTCTCCCTATCACATCTCCTGCTTCCCTTCCACTTTCCACTATCGCACACCTGTCCCCCCACTCACCTCTATGTCATATCCCTTTTTCACTCTCGCTTATCATCTCCTGCCATGTGTTCTCCTTTCTACCTCCACATGATATTCCATTCCCACTTCATCTTCGTCCCATCACACCTCAACGCCCACGTTTTTTTTCGCCTGCACTTTCCTAATCATAGTTCCTCATCCACATTTTCCTACTAGTCTCAATTTGAACTCCCAAAGAAGATCCAGATGGTAGAATGTAGAGGCCTCCACGTCCTATAGGTGCAGAGTTGATTTGGGCCTCCCCAATCCTGATGAAGCATTTATTGAATAAGATGGTGGCGGTTGAACATCATTTCCACCATAAATGGAAAGCCCAGGAAGGGACGATCATCCAGTCAACTCACTCGCGGGCCCATTCTGAAGCGCAATTGTGTTTGACTGAAGTTCACGTATTGACTAAAGTTAGATCAAGACCTCATTTATATACGCGTATCAACCCAGTGTTTTTGAGTTAAAGAGACATGATCATGAGTCTACATCCATTAGACCTCTCCTAAAATTATTCACTATGACATACAGGCTGATGGGAATTGGGCTTACCTCTGTCGCAATCCAGAGGTGACTTCCAATGCTAACACACCCTAAAAAAATTCTTGTAGTATTACTTCTTCAATCATGTAGAGTCAAGAAATAGGAACAAGACTATAAAATGGTATTTGAAGAATAAAGGTTCAAAAACCCATCGAAAAGAATATAAATAGGCATGCAAATAAAACAACCCAAAACTTTTCTTCATCTTTTACTTGAGACTGTAAACATAAGGTGACTGAAAATACAAGTGGGTTTATTTTAGGAACAAATAAGACACTGTATGAAGATCAAAACTTAGCTATTTACATTGGGCGCATACAGTTTAGTATGGACATATTGGTTTTGAAACAAGAATCTGTGTAAGAACCATTTAAGAGCAACCAAAATAATGAAATAAGGATTATTTCTTCAAAGAATCACAAACCAAATTTAGAGAAAGATAAGAGAACTCAACTCATATAACCAATCAAGAAGAGCCATTTCCAAAACTATTACTGTAAAAAGAATATGCATCTGATGGATACGATCTAGAATACCCATACCTTTTCTCAGTGCTTCAAATACCTATGAAAAACCAGTGTCACAATTACCATAACCGAGCACTTGGAAAAAGACTGTCACACCAACAACTTCAAATAGTTCAAACGAAATGAAATGCCAAACCCTAGTGCAAAGGTGGTATAACTTGACAAGTGAATTACAACGTCCTTAGCATTGAATGCATGGTGTCCTCACATCTTTTGAAATCAACACTCGCAACAATTCTAAATCCACATCAGACTCCACTTTCCACTTGTTAGCACCATGATTTTCATAGCTAAGGATATAGGTTTTTCAACAATTTGCAAAGCCATGCCTATTAGCACCCATATTTTTTTTATGCATGGCATCATATAACGTCTCCAAGGGTCAGTTTCAAAAGGAAGGTTTTCATTTATTATTTCCATTTTCCATTTGCTGTTGCGCATTGCAAAATTTGCTACGCGCTGCACAGAGTTCTTCACCGCGCAAAGGATTCTGCCGCACACTGGATTTTCATCGTGTAGTGGATTTTGTCGCTCAATGGACTATAGTGCATGGGATGTTGTCACGCATAGGATTCTTTCACATATGGATTTCATCGCACAATGGATTTTCCTGTGCACTGGCTACAGGTCGCACTGTGAAAATGACTGGTTTAGTGGTCAACTTCAATATCAATTTCTGACAAACTGGAGAGGCATTTTGAAAATCCCTGAGAAGGTTTTGTTTAGAACAAACCAAATAATAAAAACCTCTCTCATATTTTCCAAATGTGTCATGGATTTGGATATTTGAAGGAATGTTTGAGCCCTATTTTTCAGCTTTCGTGATTTCTTGTCTGAGACATGTTTTTGCGACACATATTATGACCACCTGGAGATGAATTTAAAGAAATCGAGAAATGTTTTTCTTTATAAAAATATTAAATACAAAAACCTCTCTCATTTTCTAAAACTAGTTTTTTATCAGTGAGATACAATGTCATATTTAACGCCTATTTTCCCAGTTTGTTGCGCATTTCGCTACGTTTTTTGCTGTAGATTACTATTGCGTAGCAGACTTGCTGTGAAGGGGTGACAGAGTGTCCAACAGTGAAAATGATGCATCATCACAACCATATGGTCTAATTTTTATCGTGATAAATGATTGTAAATAATATTTCGGTTACGATTATGATTGGGCAAAGTAGGGTTTTCTATTTTTAGTGAATCCATTGAAGTTATTGTTCTTTTTCAAAGAAACTAGATCCATGATTCTAGGAGAGAGTAGCTCGACCCTAACAACCAAGGGTGACATTAGTTTTCTATATATGGGGATCATTTTCATGTAAAAGGTGTTGGTTGGAAATTTTGGTAGACAACAACTATTGTATGTAATCTGAGTTTTGACCGGAATTTAATGCAAAGGTCCTGTAGCTTGACGATAAGATTCTAGTTGTAACGGTTGGATGTATTGTGCTTCTTTATTTTCATATGTGATTTCCTGTTATCTTTATTTCATATATCTTTCTTTCTATTTAAGAATGAATTATCGAACCTGTCGATTCGTTGTACAACGCCCCTTGTTCACGCCACTTAGACAAAATGTTTTCCTCTAAAGATAACTCTGAATTCTTCCACAACGACGCTCCTGAGTTACTTCCTGTAATTTCTCCTGCCACACATTACGGTTTTACACTGAAGGTTGTTTCTCTTCTAGCCTTATCCTCTCGAGTTTAGTCACTGAGTCATTTGTCCCATCTCTTCCTCAGACCGATCCCATAGCCCAAGTATTACTTTCCTGCGCCGATATAACCAGAACCCATCATATCATAGGTGTTAAATCCAGCCATTGTTTTCAAAGTCATATCCTGCGTGGAGACCGCACCATTTCCGAGAGAGCCCTTTCTAGATCCGAAAGGCTAGTTTTGGGTCTCAAAGTTGGTTGAAAAATTTACCTTCGTCGTCTGTTTATCAGCCGAACAGATTTACAGAGTGCTAACATTCTGGCACTGTTGTCGGGGACAGAATTGAAAGAAACTTTCCCTGGGAAGAACGACATCATTTCAGTTCTAAGGTCTGAGAGCAACAAACACTTAGGCACATATTGGCTATATTTCTTCTTTGACAACTCCACACATCAGAAAATCAATTGAAGGTGATTCCATTGGCAGAAGAATCTAGAGCTAAAGTTTTCATGGCTACTCCAATCAAGCTTCAAATGCGATTCAAAGACTCCACTGAAGAATGAGACCCGTTGACAGAGATATGGAAGAGAAATATGGAAAAATAAGGTACTCAAGCTTAATTTTAGTTCAATAAGTACTTTTCTATTTGGTCAATATCTTCTTTTCCTTTCTTGAGTTTTTCAAAAGAATATTTCTTCACTTAAATGAAGCCCATAGATCTGCCCTTGTATATCCTTCATTACAAACTGTAGGTATACCTCCTTCTTCTTGTATAACTGATATTCACCAAGCTCCTTCCTCTAAGCCATATGATGTTCATGATCATTCTTGTGATCTTAATGAAACCAAATCTGAGCTTGTACCTTGTGTTCTTAATCCTACACCCTCCAAGATTCAAGAAAGATATAGTCCTCTTAAAATCCCTTCCATCCTTCATGAATTTCCTCTGAAACATTATAAGTACCTTCCTCGATTCGAT
>SNQJ01S0112082.1:14686-28803 GCA_010110895.2 Picea sitchensis
TGGGCATGCTTTCCTCTCACAAGAGGAGTTTTTGGAATGTGCGAACTCCTCCCCTTACCACTCTAGATGGAATCCAGACATTCATTTAGAGGGAGCAGGAGTTAATGCTACACACTCAAAGGTTGGATACAATTTGGAGGGTGTTACTTTTGATGGTAAGTCTTCGAAAAGGAAAAGGTTTGGTAACATCCCTCAAACATGACCTCTTTTTTCTATTTATCCCTCTCCTTTGAAGCTCAAGGCAAGGAATACGGGTAGTCTGCGAAGAGAGGAAAGGAAAAAGGATACAAAAGCTGGTCTCCAAGGCTGCGAGAATAGAAACAATTATTTTTTGAGGAAAATCCCTCAAACTTCATATGTAAAAAAGGGGGTCTTGTGAGAATGGTGGTTGGAGAGGATATCACGATAGAGGAAATCACTCGCTTTGAGGGAAAAATTATGGTCAAAATATTTAATGGGAAATCACCTGGCTTCTCGGCTGTCCAATCATCGATTGACCAGGAATGGAATCCTCTATTGGGATACATACCTGAAATTCATGTCTTGATAAGGGGTTGGGTTTATTTTATGTTGAAATATGAAAAATATTGCACATAACTTCTCCAAAAAAGATTGTCCTGGGGCCCGTCAGGTTTGCTTCTAAAACCCTGGATGACTGATTTTGATCCATCAAAAGAGCTAGTTTCAGTCTTGAAAGCTTGGGAAATATTTCCAGGCATGCCCCTTGCTTTCTAGACAAGGGAGGCTATGGATACTATCGAAAATAAACTAGGTACTTTTGTGGGTCTTGAGCCCAACTAGGCGACAAAAAATGACCGGTACTGGGCTTGGATCCAGATAGAAGTAAATGTGCTGGAAGGTCTGGTTGGGAGCCTTGACATTGTTTATGGGGACATCACTTGGCATTAGAAAGTATACTATTGGAAAATCCATTTCTGGTGCCACGGGTGCCATGAAATTGACCACCTAAATTCCAAATGCCTAAAGCATATGCCCTGGGGATAGCCTCCGCAAGAAATATGGAGAAGGAATTCCACTATGGCCTAGGATCAGGCAGTGGAGACTCTTTTGTTTTCTGGGAAAAATGAAGATTTAGTATTGGAACTTGGATCAACAAAATCTTCTAGCTTAGCCATGGGATACCTTGCTCTTCAAGTGGACAATTCAGGTATTCAATTTCTTAATATTGTTCCTTCTCCTTCTTTGGATACGTCTGATCCTCTTGGGGAATTGATGGACTGTTTCCCCTCTCCTACTCCTTCACTCCCCATGAATCCCTTGTCCCCCCTTCTGTTTCATCCTTCTTCCCCCAATCCAACCGAAACTCTCCTTGCTACTTCCTCCTTTGGTCCCTCCCCCGATTTGTCTAACAAAATTACTACCTCCCTCTCCTCCCCCCCTCCCCTTGTTGAGACACTCCCCTATTTTCATCCTAATTCTACCAGTCTCGAGTCCCCTCCTCCTCTTCTTTCGTCCAACCCTCATAATTTACCTAACCCTACTGTGCTACCCTCCCTCGCGATGCCCCCATCCCCGCCTTTAACCTCACCTAAATGGTATGCTCTTCTATCTAAGGATCGTTTAAAAGTAGCCAACCCTTCAAAAGGTGGTCTGGACCTTGATCCTCTCCCAGCTATGCAAGCTGGAAAAAAGTCTCATCTATCAAAGGAAAAAGAAAAAGTTGCAGTCGAAATCCAGAAAGGCACACAGGCAACCATTACCAGGGTCCTTAGAGAGAGGAATGCCTTCCATCCCCCCTCTAAATGACTTTTTTGTCCTTCAATTCAAGAGGGATTGGGGGGCCTAACAAAAAATTATCCCTCAAAAGGATACTCCTGAGCCTTAAGCCAGACATCCTTTTTCTTCAGGAGACTATGTGTTTAGGATAAGATGGAATTAAAACTGTTAGTCAATGGTTGAAAAATTGTTCTTTTAGTGTGGTTGACACAGAAGGTTTATCGAGGGGACTTCTTTCTAGATGGAGTTCTGATTTCAAATCTTTATCCTCCTCCTCGACCCTCTCCTCCATCTTAGTAAAGCTCAATCATAAAGAATGTGATTTTTCTTTTACTGCTATAAACATTTATGGGCCCTATTCTGACATGGTACAATTTTGGGAAAATCTAAAATATGTAGGAGTCTTCAGAAATCCCCTAAAAGTGATAGGGGATATTTGAATTTCACCCTATCCTTAAGAGAAGTTTGGGGAATGAATATGAGAGAAGATACACATAAAGGTTTTTTCCTTTCCTTCTTGGAGGCATAAAGCCTGGTCGACTTAGAGTTTGTAAAACTCTCCCCTACCTGGAGAAACTTTCAAATGGGGAATGATGTTGTAGCCAAGAGACTAGACCTCTTCCTTATCTCTGAAAAACTAACGGACCTGGGACTCATATTTAAGGAAAAATTTGAAGAAAGGGGAAGCTCTGATCATCATCCAATTTCACTTTTTTGGAGTTCGAAAGCTGATTCACCTTCTGCGCCTCTTAAAATCAACCCAGTTTGGCTAGCAGAGGAGGGATTTAGGAAGTTGGTAGCTTTCTCTTGGATACCACTAAATCGTGACACTTATGAACCCTTTATGGTGCAATTTGAAGCAAACCTAAAGTGCACTAAAGCCTCTATTAAAAAGTGGATTTTGGGTTGGAAATCTAATAGGAAAAAGGAGCTTCTAGAGATCAATGAAAAACTTTCTCAGATCTTTTCTGAGGTGGATGATGGAACTCTAAACCAAGTGCCACTAGAGGAACTTAAAAGTATGGAAAATAAAATAAATGAATGGTTGAAACAAGAAGAGGTTGAATGGTGCCTAAAAAGCTGATCACTTTGGATCCAAGCTAGAGATAATAACACACAATTTTTTCATCATTACGCTAACCATCGCAGAAATGTCAACACCATTTGGGAAATCAAGATGGAAGCAGGAGTAATGGTTAGCTCTTTTCGAGAAAAAGTGGAATCAGGATTGCACTTCTTTGAAAATATTTTGCAAGATCCTAGGGGATGTCCTATTCAAGAGATTTTGGAGGTAGTTACCAAGTTCCAACCTGTGTTCTCTGAAGAAATGAACAAGTCGTTAGAGGAAGAGGTAACAAAATTATAGTTGAGACATGCCCTCTCCTCTTTGCAGAATGGTAAAAGTCCGAGCCCAAATGGGTACACCATGGATTTCTTTAAATCATTCTATGATTTGTTGAAAGACGATCTGCTCCTTTTGGTCAGAGAATCTCAAAGATAAGGTAAGGTATATGGCCCTTTAAATGCAACTTTTCTTTGTCTCATACTGAAGATTTTTTTTTTTAAACCTTCAAGGACTTTAGACCTATTTCATGTTGTAATGTTGTTTATAAACTGATCGCTAAAATTATAGCCCGATGGTTAAGACCCTTACTGAGTGAAATTATTGGAGAAGAATAGTTTGGTTTTATTGAAAACCAAAAAATACATGACGTAGTGGTGATTGCAAAAGAGGTCTTCTACTCATTAAAAAAGAACAATATTAAAGCAACCATTTTAAAATAGGACCTATCAAAAGCATATGATAGGTTCAACTGACCTTTCTAAGGCTAGTTCTTATACAATTGGGAATGAGCATAAGAATAGTGAATTGGATAATGGGATGCCTTCAAAGCAAGTCCTTCACGGTCTTGATTAATGGAGCTCCTTCTATATTTTTTATATCTTCAAGGGGTTGCGCCAGGTTTCCGTCTTTCCCCTTTATTATTTCTCCTCATAGCAGAAGCTCTAAGAAAAATGATAAAAGAATCTTGCTCCAATGGTCTATTGCGAGGTATAGGGGTATTAGAATCAGAGAGGGTTTCTCATCTCCTGTTTGTAGACGATGTACTTTGCATAAAGTATGACTCCTTATTAGATCTTTCAAGTCTCAAAAGAATCCTGGATTTGTATTTCAAAGCAACGGGGATGCATATTGATCCAGATAAATCTTGCTTTGTTCTTAACAATTGCTTTGAAGCATAAACAAACTCCTTCTTGAACTTAATCACGACACAGAAGAAAGGCCTCGAAGAAGGAATTAAATATTTGGGATTCTATATAAAACATGATCGGTACAAAAAGAAAGATTGGGGATGGATTATTCCTAAAGTGGAAGCAAGGATTTCCTCTTGGGTTAATAGAACCTTATCCAAAGGACGTCGCCTAGTACTTCTTAAATCAATACTAGAAAGTATCCCCATATATTGGAACTCCATAGTGGTCATTCCCAAAGGAATTCTACATAAAATAAGGAGGATAAGTTGTAGATACTTGTGGGAAAGCCATAAATCAATGGGGGGTGTCCATTTGGCTAGTTGGTCCTCCATCACTGTGCCAAAAAACCTTGGGGGATGGGGACAAAAATATATTTGTCCCTTTTCTCATGTACTAGCAGGATGAAACCTTTGGCACCTCTCGCAAGGGAACTCCCTTTGGTCAAGAGTTCTTCACTCAAAATATTTCGCTAATTTATCCATAGTGGAATGGTTTCGTCTGCCAGTGAAACCCTCTAAGGTTTCTATCGTGTGGAAAGCTTTAGTGGAAGCCTTCCCTTTAGTGGGAAAATGGAATGTTTGGAAAATTGGTAATGGAAGAAATGTAAGATTAGGAAAGGACCCTTGGCTAGGAGTAGGGGACAATTTCAGGCTTTCAGAACCTTTGGTTCAGTTTCTCAAAAATCTCGATCTTTTCCACTTACATAATATCCATTTAGGGGATCCTCAACTACGAGGAAGCTCAGGGTGGCACAATTCAGTCTCTTTAGGATTACCGCAAGAATTACACGCTGAATGGGACTCTCTTATTTCGAGGTTGTGTGAAAACTTGATCCTACTGGATGATGAGTCCTCAGACTCTCTCTGCTGGTCCTATAACCAAAGGGAAGGGTCCTTCACACCGAAACTTGGATATAAATCATGGGAGGAAGAAAGACTTCAAGTCTAGCCAAAATGCTAGTGGAAAACATTGTGGAAAAGCAAAGCTCCATTAAGATGCAAAATTTATCTCTGACAACTCTGAATAATAAACTTTTGACTTGGTATAATGGAGTGAAAAGGGGTTGGTGCGGCCCTAATCATTGCACACTTTTCTTTGGTAACGAGGAATCGATTTCTCACCTTTTTGTGTTTTTTCCCTACGCAGGCTAGGTTGCAAAGCTAGTCAAAGAAAAATTAAAATCCAGGGCTGAATGGAACAAGGAAATCCTGGAAGAATGCTATAAGGTATGGGGCCAGGACAAGGATGTGAAGATTTATTCATGTTTACCAAGTATCATGATTTCAAACTTATGGTGGGCCCGCAACTCAACAATTTTTAAAGACAAATGGTTTCCTCCGGAGGTTATTGTAGCGATTATGCTTAACTAGGTTGTTGATTTTAAAGAAGATCCTAAAGCCTATAAGCAAAATACTCATATTCTCCCCACCTTATATTATGATATCCCATGGATGTATTTTGATGGGGCCAGTCAAGGGCACCGTCCTTCATGTGGAGTTGGAGTAGTTATGTTCATTAACCAGAACAATTACATTTAAATCAAATATGCCCTGAGCCAGGGGTCCATAACAGGGAAGAGCTGATTGTGATGTGGACCCTTTTGGAGACAGAAAATCATAAAGACATTAAAAAAGTACAAGTTATGGGGGACTCCAAATTGGCAATCGAATGGGCCCAAGGAAAACTAGAAATCCAAAATGTTAATCTGACAAATATATTGTCAGACATCAGGTTGGCTCTACCATTCTTTGAATGGATTTCTTTCATTATGTTTTGAGAGAACTCAATGTCAAGGCGGATGAGCTATCTAAGGAAGTGCTTCAGTTATAGTGAGGAGCCTTTGGGTACTATGAGTACTTTGAATGGGTGGAAACTGAAGCTATGGAGTTCCGCCTTTAGATGACAAAAAAAGTAAATGATGAAGTTTTTTTTTTTTTGTTATGATTGACAAAGAAGAGACAAACGTGGGCTGCAAATTTTTGTAAAGATTGAAAAGGTAACATCGAATAGAAGGGAGATAGGTTCTTTTTGAACGAAAAGGCCTGCAAAGGCTGAAGTGAAAGATTGTAACATGTATATTTCTAGATTACTCTTGGAATATAAAATCTTTTTTCTACAAGAGAAAAAAAACCATTCACCTAGCAACCTTATATTGTCTACGAAAATCTATATGCCTCTATTATAACCCAGGGCCACATTTAGAGCAATCCAAGATTGAAAAAGCAAAAAGATAGAAAAGTAACAACTTGAGCTAATACTACAAAAGAACATAGTTAACTAGGAGATGTTTTGTATGGGCCAAAATGGTTGGGAATTTCATATGCCTTAACCTTTCCCTTTGTATTTTCTCCAAGTTCATATTCCACATTAATTGAATTGGAGTTGGTTCCTGGGGATCCCGAAGTGCCTACCACCTCGATTGTTTCCTCTTCATTGGTTGAATCTAATTTTGTCACCTTGACGCTGATCCAAAAATCCATCTTGCATAAGACAATAAATTTAGCTTCCATTCATTTGATCCTATCCAGATATTCTACCCGCTTGTCCTCCTTGTCCTTCGTAGAAAGTGAAATGATATTTTTGGCAAGCCAATAAAATTCCATTGCTTTCAAAACTTTGGTATAAATTGATCTCGAGAATCTAGTGTTTGATACCCAATCTTGGAATTCTTTCTTGATCTGATGCTCTGTAGTATATGACCATTTATGCAGAGCCCAATTCACTAACTCCTCCATCCTTTTCCAAGTTTTAGAGGAGGTACCACAATTAAAAGTAAACTTGGCCTAACCCTCAACCCTCTCTTCCCCTATGTGGTGAGACAAAAGGCTGGTCCTTTTGGACCGAGGAGGCTTAGTTGTACCTCTCCTCCTGACCCCATGACCACTGGACTCTAGAATGTCCTTAGCCACGTGTTATTCCATAGTAACCTTGAAGGAGCACAAAGGCAAGAGGAAGGTGAACCCAAATGGATAATGTCCCTATCACCCTATGTTTATGACTACTAGAAAAGACTTCCAACCGAAGTTGGGCCACTTTAGGGGAGAGAATTTTTTCTACAAAAATTGGGCTAGGAGAATGAAAGAACCGAGGAGAGCCGATGGGAGATGAAATCACTCTTGAAATAGGAAGCTCACTACTATTCTTGAAAGACAACCACCACTCGGGAAACAACTTGGCAGTGGAAAGAAAAACCAACAACAATGACCCAAGAGCCTCTAAATGCCACGAAGAAGCCACACCTATAGAGCTAAAAACCAAGAAAAGGTCCAGAGAGGAAAACCAATAGAAGAGCTTGAGAAAAACTACGTTGAAAGAAAGGTTGAACCTGATCATTGAGGATCCCAATTCTACCCCCCAAAAAAGTCTTCGACTAACCATTACTTTATCGCTTAAAAAAACCATTGCCACCAAGATCCATGATCTCCCACTCACATGTCATTACAACATCCATACAATTTAACCAAAACAGATTAATATCAGCCATCATTTAAAATGTAACACCAAAACTGAGAAGATCATCTATCCATTCATTTCACTTGTTAAAGCAAGGGAATTCATACTCCCCCACCCTCCCACTTCCTCATACCTCCGCACATGTTGAAAGCCACTCCTCAACACTTATCACTAGTTCATCGTGATAATCTGGAGTGACAGTTTGACTCACCCTATGTGTGGTTAATGCCCCACCCACTACCACCCCATCTAGGCATACATTATAATTAAAAAACTTGTTTTTAAATATTATCGAATTGATGTTGTGTTGTTAGTGATTAATGCATCAATAATTATTAGTTGGTATTGACTTTACATTATTCGCATTAATACTTCACAAACTCCAATTTTATTAATAAAATTTTAAAATTAATATTTTATCTAAGTTATATATATATATAATATATAATATGCGTGTTGCCATCACATAATTATTAGTTGGTATTGACTTTACATTATTAGCATTAATACTTCTCAAATTCCAATTTTATTAATAAAATTTTAAAATTCATATTTTACATAAATTATATATTGCCATCACATAGCTTATATAAAAGAAAACTCTAATTTTATTAATGAAATTTTAAAATTAATATTTTATCTAAGTTATATATAATGCGTGTTGCCATCACATAGATTATATAAAAGATTAATTCTCATAGGAAATGGTCAAAGCACCTAGACCATAGGTGATTTTTTTTTTTATGAATAATAAAATATTAATTTAAATCATACAAAGAAAAGAATATGTGTTCCTTAATGCAACTTAACTTTATTTTCTTCCATTGATGTTGACATTCTACAGGGAAAATATAATCCACCAATCTGGCGTGTGTATTGCTAATGGCAACATACAATTATTATTTCCAACAATAATATTTTTTTTTTGAGAAATGAGTAGGTCAGTCAGTAATAATATTATATGAAATTATGTTTTATAGTTTTGAAAGATTTGATTATCAAGTGTAATTATACCATGTGATCCATACTGTTAGTTTCAATTTCACTTATTTACTCAACTGAACATTACTTAATGCAATAATTGCCAAATTAATTATCTACTTTTATTAGAATTATTGAGTATAATGTCAAGGAATAATAAATGTCAAACTATTTATTTTACTATTTTGTTTTTAATTTTTCTTCTTTTGATTTAATATAATAAGAAATTAGTCTTTAATAAATGATACTTGGAATGAGTCTATAAATAAGTTTTACTTAGATGAATTAGTGAATAATTTAAATACTAAATGTTTTAAATAATTATTTTATTTGATAAAGAGTTAGTGAAAGGACAAAGTGATTAACATAATAAATAATATTTAAAATTCATTTTTATATTATATTCTTTTAATTAGTTGAAAAACATAAATAAAAATAAATTTATTTAAATTGTTTATGTTTATCTTTTCAAATGGTTTAAATTTTTCAATATCCTAAATATTATTATTAATTGAGTTTAATTTAAGTAATTGATTGGAAAAATATGATCTCCCCACCCGAATTCAATTCTTAAATGTAATATATACATTTTGATAAAAACTAATAATTAAGTCCATTTACATATAAACATCATTACTTAATAATCGTAATAATATAGTTAAATTCCAATTAATACTATAACATCTTAAGCATCATAAAACACATAATGTAAAAATATTTAAAATAATAATTAAAAAAAAACTTTGATTTATAGATCAACTCAATGCTAAATTAAAAGTAATTAAAGTTGTATTATGTTTGGTTAAGGTTATCATGTGCTAAATTTCATTCATACTTCATCTTTAATCTTTAATTAAATATGAGTGCCAAATATGAGTGTCCAAGGTCCATTAACGTTCTTTTATGGAAAGTGATGTTAAAGTAAATGAAACATATTCTCAATTATTGTTTTCTTTAAAGGTAGATTTAAGTGGTACAATGATAAGTCTCGTTTTTTAAACATCTTAAATAAAGTAAAGCTTAATTAATGTAAGCAATATCTAATGAATGTAAGTGATCTCCAAGTATTCCATTATTAATGTAAGCAATATTCAATAAATGTAAGTGATTTCCAAGTATTCCATTATTAATGTAAACCAGTAGTGTAAAACTATGTTCCATGTAAGAAAGTAGTGTAAAACTATGTTTTTTTAGTAAAGATTTTTCATTGAAACATGTGTTGTATGGCAGCGAAGTCCCTGTCGGGTTGAATTGGGGATAAATGCAGATGGATGGGGAAAAAGTAGTGGGGATAGATGGAAATTGCAATGTAGATGTTGCAAGCAGCATGAAGGACAAGTGGTAAGCATGCAAGAAATGACATACTCTGTATATGTGTGAGTAGAAAAAAACTATTAAACACAATTTTATGACATTTATATCAAAAAATAAAAAGTGTGTTACATATTCCTGGAATTTTAAATGCGTTTGTCACACACACACACACACACACACACACACACACACACACACACACACACAAGTGATCAAATAAAATAAACAGAATGTCTTGACATTCAGCATAGCTGAAGATAAAAATCTAGGAGCACATAAATATAAAAGGTGACAAAAAAATAGTTTTATTTGGAATATATCAAAAAAATTATAGTTTGTTACATATTCCTGGAAATTTAAATGTGTTTGTTATATAGAATGGGATTGGGGCTCTTGCGGACCATAAGAGAATTATGTACAAGAAATAGGACCGTGGAAAGAAGAAGTGGGAGACAGTAGAGTGTAATACCTGAAAAGAAGAAATGGGAAGATATCAGTCTTTGGCTAGAGATTTCTATTCAGAAAAGGTGGAATAACTGGATTGATAAACAAAGGAGAATGTCATTAGTATAGACTTACAATGATGGTGCATATAAGTATTTTTTCTATTTTCTTGCCGATGCCTTTTCTTGTTGGCTTTCGTCGGCAACATGGTTCAAGTTCGTTTCGACGAATTCTTCAATGTAGCTTCTCAAGGGGATGAAGTTGATGTCATTCCGGATATTTATGTTGAAAAGTTCCTTTTCTAATTTGCTTAGATCAATAGAAAGATTACACAGAGCCTGATCAATGTCTCGATTCTGTACCGAATAGCGGACTAGCCAGTTGTCCACATGATCTTCACCATATTCAATAATCCTGTAAAAATTTTCTAAAGACAACGCCTTAAAATTATCAACTTGTTTATCGAAAGCTTGTTTGGTTAATGCCAACGAGTTGACGATTAAGTTGGGGTTCGAGAACTCATTGGTCCTTTCGGCTAAGTCTATTTTGGTGATCTTTGTGAATAATGTTTCTTTATTTGATATTGCTTGCTCACATGATTGGACGATGAGATACAGGTTCTTCACTTTCTCTTTCCGGCATGCTTCTAATTGAGTGATCTGGCTTTTGGAGGGAAGATCATGTTGTATGCTTTTCGTGTCTGCCATGTTATTGACATGAAAGGAAAAAGGGATGACCGTGTCCAAATATAAAGTTTCTTCATTTTTTAAATCCGTCTATAGAAGTTCGAGAAAGTTATGTGCCCTCCTTCCTAGGGAATCCATAATTTGTGATGTTTCCCATGCCTCAGTAATCAGTTCCATTCTTTTCTTGATATTTTTGTCCACATATCATCTACATGATGCGAGGAAGCTAGAGGATGCTTTTAGATTTGCTGCATGGATGCAGGGGGTCGCAGGCATGGCTATTGCTAAAGGACTGGCGAGAAATGGCATAGGAATCTAAGCTTCCTCTAATTCCTTGATCCGGTCCTTTAGTCTGGAATTGTTGACCTCAATGAATCCAATGGAATTATGAAGAGCATCTCTGGTTGCTCTATGAAATCCAGAGATTTGGGATGGATGCATACTGGCAAGGTCAACTTCTGAGCGATATTTTATTTTCTTATTTTTTACATCTCTCTTTTCAATAATTAAATTTTTAGATTCGCTTTCAAAAACAACACTCTAGAATACGAAGGATTCATCTTCATCAAAAATTTCGGTATCAACTATGTCCATTGGGTAGCTATGGTGAATCTCGTCTCTCGACTGATCAAGGTTGCAAAATATGCTATCCATATCAGTGTCAAGTTCCATGTTCTCACTCTCAATTTCGGGCTCCCTACAATTCTTTTTCTCTTCTTCTGCATGGGAAGCTTGTGAGAACTATCAATTTTAGGATGAACCTCATTTATTTGAAGAACTTTGGGTTGCTTTGTTATTGTGGCAGGCCATTGGAGCGATTCTTTGTTACTGTGGAGGTTCTGGTCCTCAGGCCCGAAGATGTTCACTATATCTCTACAAAACTGTTGTCGAGCTGGTACCATTAGTTGATGAAAACGTCTATTTGCTTCAGACGCTGCTTGAAATGAACAAATGGAGGGGATAATATAACCCCCCAGAAATGTTGGTTCAATGCATGCGAATGCAAGATATCCTCGAGCTCTTCGCTCATTAATAACAATCTCTATGTGTGTTGTATGGTGAGTTGTTAGAAGTAAAGCCTAATTATTGCATACTTAGAAGTGCGAAGGTGGTGGTTACGACGAAGAACATTTAAGGATTGGAGGTTTCGTGAACGAACGAAGCCGACGACGTGTGAATGACATTCCATGGTATCTGAAATTAACACTCGGAAGGGATAACAAAACCCTCCGAAAATATTGGTTTAATGCGCATTAATGGCAGATCTTCTCGAGCCTTTTGCCGATCAATGACAATTTACACGGTTCCTGCGTGATGAGTTGTTAGCATTAAAGATTACTAATTTCATATTTAGAAACAAGACACACACACACACACACACACATATGACAGAGACGGGGAAGAGCAAGCAAGGAAGGAATGACCAAGTCTGAAAAGTGGTCGGATGGGCTTCAAAATAGGTTTACAAGAGATAATGAGGACAGGTGAGTGTCCAACAATGAAATTGCATGAGTCGGAATGTTTGACTGCAAAACGCGTAAAACGGAAGAGGGCATGATGGTGTAGTTCAGCGGATGGTTTGTATATTTGCGGAATTGCGGGAAAGTGGCTAAGTATGGAATAGGGAAACGTCGGTTGGGCTCGTTTTCGGAATTAGGGTTTGAAGATTTCATGAATGGGCCAATCCGAGGTCCCGCGAATGACATTCCATGGTGTTTGAAATCAACACTTGAAAATGATAATATAACCTTTCAGAAATCTTGGTTTAATGCGTTTAATGCGAGATCTACGCAAATCTTGGTTGATTTTCGAAGGGCAGTGTAAGTTTTAAACCTGTGAATTAAATCAATGCATATAGATTCTTAAGCAAAATAGAATTTAATCAATGGCTCATACACATAGTACACAAAGATTTATACCGGAAACCCTCAACCGAGGAAAACCTCTCTTATATTCATTATATCGAATTTCACCATTCACCATACAATATATACAATTTTTTTAGGTATTTTGTAGATACCAAAACCCTAATCCCTTAATCTGGGATTAATTTAGAAAACCACTAAAAATAGCAAAATTTGCTAAAAATAGCAAAAACCGCCCAAAAACAAATTTCGGGGCATTGCCTTGGCCTACCGCCCGGTGCCGAACACTGCGCGTAACTAGGGGGGGGCATACTTGGCCCCTCCTAGGACCCCCCTAGGAAGCACTCGACGCAAGCGACACAAAGAGCACTACTAGAGGGATTGTCAGACGCAATTGTCGAATCTGACGCACCCACACACACACATGCAAATAATATAACACATACCCAACATTCTCCCACTTGTTGTTTTCTTTGCATCCAGGGGTCCACATGATTATATAGTCAACAATCTAGGGCAGCAATGCCCATTGTTACTCTACACCATGAGAACTTTTATGTGCTCACAGACTTTGTCAATGAATCTACAACATTCTTCAAAGTGTCAACCTTTTCCAGCAACACCTTCTTTTCCTCAAGCATGTCTCTCACAAAGATACTGAACATCAATATGCTTTGTCTTCGAATGATAAGCTGGGTTCTTTGCTAGGAATATTTCACTCTGACTGTCACAATTTAATCTCACTACTTGTTGTACTGACCCAATACCTGAACACAATCTCTGTAACAATACTGCTTCCTTGCTTGCATGAGTGGCTACCATGTATTCAGCTTCTGTAGTTGAGAGTGCCACTACAACCTATATTTTTCTCATCCAACTGATTGCTCCTCCAAATAGGTTAAACACATACCCACTTGTAGGTCTTCTATAATCCAGATCTCCAGCCCAACCTGCATCAACAAAGCCATGTATGTCCACCTCTCTGTCCAATCCTGGTCTTCCTTGGTAGAACAATCCATAATTGGTAGTGTCATGCAAATACCTGAAGACCCTCTTTACTGTTGTCTAATGCTCCTTCCTTGGTTTTGACATATACCTGCTCAAAACTCCCACTGCATGTGCAATGTACGATCTAGTATAGACCATTGCATACATCAAATTGCCAACTGCACTGACATACAAAACATGGGACATGTCCTCTTCTTCTTCTTCTTGTGTCTTGGGACACTGATCTGCAGATAACCTTACACCTATAGGAAAATTAACCTTGACCGATTTACTTCCATGCATATTAAACCTCTGGAATATCGTCTCAACATATTTTCTCTGATTCAACCAGAGTTTCTTGTTTGCACGATCTCTTTTAATTTCCATTCCCAAA
>SNQJ01S0112083.1:13590-29175 GCA_010110895.2 Picea sitchensis
GGGCAAGATTAGGGTTGTTGACCCCTAGTCTTGTGGTTTACCCTTAATTATGTGGACAAACTATCTTAGTGACATTTTGTATAAATAAGAGATCATAAGATCTCATTTAATCATAACTCTCCATTGTGAGAGGCTCTTGGACTGAAATTTTCGCTCTCTTTGGCTAGTTCTCTCTCTTGTGCTTTTTTTTATGGCTATGTCTTGGATTATTGGTTCACGGAAGTGATGCACTAGCCTTGGAAGGCTTTTCTCTAGCTTTTATGGTGGTTTGTCTTAGCTTTTTCCTTGAATTGGTAAGGTTTCTACATTGTTGCTATCATATATTTTTCAAGTCAAGGTTATTTGCTATAGCTAGGTGGGAAGTATAAGGGCTAACCCCCACCTTAGTCTCCATCATCTTATACTTACATGCCATTGGTCTAACAAGGGTTTGCTAAGAGAAGTATAAGGGCATACACCATCTTAGCCTAAACCCTAGCTAGAGATACTTGCCTTGGGGAGTAAGAGGATTTACACCCCCAAGGAGGTAGTACCTCTAGCTCTTTCTTTGCTTGACTCCATTAACCCCTTTTTAAAGGAATTAGTCATTTACTATTTGCATTGGAGAAATAAATTGTTGCCTTGGTAAACGTGAATTTTGCAAGTTTAAGGTTTCTCTCTTGAGGAAAGTTTTCCTTGAGCCTTTGGCTCTCTTGCCTCATTGAGACGTCCTCCTTCTCCTACTACTTTGTTGGCTGTTACTAACACTAACCTACATCCGTTAGGACTGCATAACCCTAGCTGATAACTTCCTCCTAACTCCTAAACTAACCACAGATTTACCCCCTAACTTTGCCAGTCTAACACACTAAACTAGGCACATCGTTTGGGCTATTTTTGGGCACTTGTTAATGGTTAAATTTGCTGTTGTACATCATTGACAGTTACAGCCATAAGGCTGATATATTACTGCAGAAATCTACTTTAAAACAGCTTTCTTTATTCAGTCCCAAAGTGCTATACTTAGTTCATAATCGATTGCTAATTTCATTGATGATATTGTTAGTTAACCTTGTACTTTTATACGCTGATTTAGATATCTTTTGTTGCTGATATAACTGCTGCATAATAGGGACAGCAAGCTTAACTTGCTGATCCGTCTAACAAATTGCTTTGCAAGTGGTTTTCCCTTGTGTCTCGGGCAGGTATAATCATTTGTCAAAGCACTATACTTTTGGGGCAGCTTTCCTTGGTCTACAAGTGATCTTCCTTCCCCTCCTCTTCCACTCAGTTTCTGACCTCTAGGAGCATTTCCATCTTCCTTCCTTTTCTCTCACCCTTTCCCCTAGGGTCTCCGGGATCGCCTCGCATGAGTGACCTTAGTCACCCCCAAGTGTGGAACCTACATCGAGGTGACATTGGGTGTAGTGTCCCATAGTTATAGCACTTGCTTTTGTGGTTGGGTCGGGCTTTGCCCAACCTACAACTTGTGCGATAACAGACCTCATCCTCGGTCTTCATGAAGTAGATCCATGTCTTCCTGGAGAAATCATCTATAAACATAACCATAGTCACCATGTTCATGTTCATGTTCGTGTTCGTGTTCGTGTTCGAATTCGACATAGATGAAATTCGGAAAAAAAATTGCCATGCAAAAAATGATGGACAAAATTTGCCATTAAGTTCGACATTTATATATAGTTAAATTAATTAATTCACATATTTTAATAATAAATTATATATATATATATATATCAAATTTTATACTATTTTTAAAGTATATATATGTTTATATTAATATATTAAATTTACATATTAAATATTAAATCTATATATAAATATAATGTAAATGCAACTAATTAACATAGTCGACAATTTAGTTAACTCGGTTATTTTTAAAATAATAGTGGCTTAAAGTTATTCTACAAGGGTTGGCTAGTTGGGTGACAATAATAAGTTGCCAATAGGAATATTCTATTTTGTTGGCTTGGTCAACGGAGAGAGACGCAGACGACAGCATGGATGGGTGCCGACGAATTAGAATTTTTGGTATTTGCAATTTTGTTTCTTTAATTTTTTTAATAACCACGAGTCGAACAACGGCAAACTCGGCCGAATTTAAACGAAATTGGGCGATTTTTTTCCATGTTCATGTGTGAATTCGAATTCGCCTTTAAGTACGGCGAACTGAAAGAAATAAGTTCGGATTCGCATGAAGTTCAGCAAATTTCGAACTTAATGGATGAAATTCACCAAACCCGGTGACTAAGAACGTGACATAGAACGGTATCCACTCAGGGACACAACTGACATCGGCCCACACACATCTGAGTGTATCATATCCAAGATCCCCTTGGATCTGTTGTCACTGCCTGGAAATGCAATTTTGGAATACTTCCCAAGTGCACACACCTGATGGTCCACACTGAACTCTGGTAAACCTGTCACAATCTCCTTCAGCACATTAAAAGCCCCATGGTGCAAATGTGCCATCCTCCTGTGCCATAACTCACACAGGTCAATGCTGCTACTGTGAATCAATGCCTGAGCTAGTTGAAACATGAGCCTATATAGCTTCCCCTGCCTGATGCCAATCACCTTAGTTGTCCTGGAACTAGATCCTCTAGGATGAATGAGTACCTTTCCATCTCGGAAAACAATCTCATACCCATTATTCTCTATGGCTGAAATTGAGATCAGGTTCTTTCCCAATCCTGGAACACACAGCACCTCCAGCCAATTTTGAAACGAAACTGTTCCTCGGCCAACTGCTTTTGACCGTGGAATCATCGCCAAGCTCGATATCAAGATCTAAATCACCCTCTCTTAGATTTGTTAAGTACTCTCGTCATGTGACTGGAAGCACCACTATCAATGTACCACATGTTGGTGGATAATGAAGTCAAAGAGAGCCATGCCACTATTGAGAATTATTTCTCAAACTTGGCGGAAAACGCATCCACCTCTGTTGATGTTGCAACTTGTGGCTTCCCCTTCTTCTTATTTGGACACTAACTAGCATAGTGCCCTGTTTTTTGACATACAAAGCATTTTACTTTGCTCGTGTCTTTCTTCTTCTCGCCCTTTGAGGTAGCCCCGCCACTAGAGCTTTTCTTGGCCCTACTTTTGTCTTTACCTGTAAGCACAACATTCTCCTCATCATCACCCTGTTGTTGTCCTACATGGTTAGACCCCAATCTCATTTCCTCCTGCATGAAATCATCCCATAATCTTTCCCAATTGGGAAGATTCTCTCTAGCAACAATTCCACGGACGAAAGCATCCCATGGTTTAGAAAAACCTTGCAAGGTTGTCCTAACCAATTCTTGATCCTCAACCTTTTCCCCAACAACAACCAACTCATCATGGATTTGTGTGATTTTAGTGAGATAGGATGTAACAATATCAGATATGGACATCTTCACGCTGTGAAGCTTCTCTCGTAACACCATTTTCTTGTTTTGGTTACCACTTTGATAAAGCTTTGTCAATGATTCCCACATCTTGTAGGCATTCTTCTTCCCGGTCACAATGTTAATTTCTTGAAACCCAGCAACAAAAATTAGATGCCAATAATTTTATTAACCCAGAAATTATTCTATGCTGATGTAACTTCTGAAAATTATGCATAAAATTTATAGTTGAGTTTTAACCATAAAAATGCACAGCAGAAACATGACAGAAACCAAGCACATAAAAATAAAGACACCAGAAATACCCTGGAAACCCCAATGTGGGGAAAACCAGCAAAGAGGGGATTTTATTGGCTTCAAAGGAAGAAATAATTACAGCAGCTAATTCAGAAATTTCTTACAGCCTGTTATCGCACAAATTGTAGGTTGGGCAAAGCCCAACCCAATCTGCAATAGTGGGACAACCACGGGAGAGTCTACCCACTGTCACCTTAGATAAACCCTCCTTTCTCTTTAGTGAAGGAGAAATCCTACACAAGGGGGGAATCCCAGGTGACCCTAGGGGGAATGCAACGAGATAATGAGGAGGACACCCCTTTGGTCAAAGTCAAAAGAGGCTTTGAGACTTGGAAAAGAGGTCTTGGAAGGTGGAAGATGGTTGCCAAGGTTGTATCCCTGCAAAACAAAGTTAGAACACCAAAACAAGACAATATAGTGTGATACAAGCCTCGAAACCTAAGGGAAATCAACAAGATAAGCTTGTTGTCCCAAAACTGCAACATTTATCAGATTTACAACAGCAAAGAACAAGTTCTAACAGCTGCATAATTAACCATCAAGGTCATTCAATGATTATTCAATGATTAAGCCCAACACATGAAGATAATACTCCAATACTTAAGCTCAACTTTTGATGGCAAAATAGGGCTGCAAAATGAAGTTACCAGCAAAGTGTTAGGGCAGCCTTATGGCTGTAGCAAGGAATTGCTACAGAAGCAAGATCCAACCACAAAAACTGACAGGTAAACCGAGGAAATGATAGCTAATAATCAGTAGAACAGTGATCTAGGTTTACAAGCAAATTCTAGTGATGGATTAGAGAGCAATGAATGAAAAAAAGAGTTTTCTGCAACCCTAATGGTTGTAACATTTATTTATAACAGCAATAAGAATTACTTGGCTAAGCACAATGCCCTTAGGGCACAAGAGAGCCTTCAGCACGAAGAACAATTTCCAACTTAGATAATTGTTAAATCTCAACTTTTCACGTATACCAATGCAATGATTTTATTTCTCTAATGCAAGTAGATGAGTCCCTAGTTCATTGGGTTATGGAGTCTTGGCTAGAAGAGTTAGATCTACTATTTCTCTAGGGGTGTAAGCCCTTTTACTCCCTAGAGCAAGCAAATCTAACAAGGTAAATCTAGGAGAGTGTAAGCCCTTTTACTCCTCCTAGCAACCTTGATAATAGCTTATCCAATAACAATTATGATAGACTTGGTGAAGGGTGTATGCCCTTATACTCCTCCAAGGGTTTTTAACAAGAATAACCTTGAAACAAAAAGAAATTACTACCCATATGCAGAAAATTCCTTATCAATTCCAAAAGAAGGCATGTAAAACCCTCATCTACCAAGAATATTCCATCAACATGCAAGAGAGAAGCCTCCAAGAAGGTAATGCACCACTTTATCCATCCATAAGCAAGTAACAAGCATCCATAACATAAGCACAAGAGAGAGATATAGCAAATTGCCCAAAGAGGGCAAAAATTTCATCCAAGTCTCTCACTCAAGAGAGAGTGAGTTATATGAAATGAAATGAATTTGATCCTTATTTATACAAAACCTCTAAAAAGTGTTTGTCCACATTTAGTTAGGGTAAACCACAAAATAAGGGGCCCATCCCCCTTTATTTTGCCCCTTTACAAAGTAATTTGATTTTAATTTTAAAATTTGCACAAAAAGAAACCCTAAGGGTGACGTCAATCCCTTAGGGTGACGTCTCAGTACTTTTGGCAAGTCGTTGAGCAATAAGAGGAAGTCGTTGGGCCTCCTAAGGCCTTCCCTTCAAATGCTAGGGTCTTCTCCATTGTGCAAGGGATCCTCCTCATCACAAGGTGCCAAGTGTCCATCAAATCATCATCACCACCAAACCCTAGCCCTAGTCAAGACGTCAAGCCCCAAAAGTGTGGTGTAAGGCCTCCAAAGGAAAGTCGTTGGGCTAGATAGGGCTAGGTGTCAACGCCAAGGTCTTCTCTCTTGCCTCCAAAGGCAATGTCCAACCTCTATCTTTCCCCCCAAATTCTGGGTCATGGCATCCAACATGTGGGTTTCCTGGCCCAATGAAGGCCCAAGTTGGGCTTGTTCCTTCAAAATGTCCATCAGACAAGGTCCTGCAAAGATAGATGAGTGCGCCCTCCAAGGGTCTCAAGTCAAATGTATCATGGCAAGTAAAATCACATTTAATACAAGAGCCACCTAAACATGTGCATTAAAACTACTTCATCAAATTAAACAAGTGCTCAAAGACCCTATGAAATTTGCTAAGTTTAGGTATGGAAGGGTTGTCAAGGTGACCTATTGGGTGAGTCATTCGTTAAAGGAGTGTTTCCTAGGTGGATCCCTCTCAAAGTCATGTCGAGAAGATGAAGTGGATGGGGGTAAGACTTTTGGGCATGGGGTTCATGACATACAAGGGTTCATATTGTCTCATTTATGGGTTCCTTTGTAGAGGGTGTGTTGCACCTTCGTTTTCAATGCATCATTTTTCCAAGACCATTTATTTGTCATTAATTAATTAAAGTCCAGAACAATTGGGTACTCCAAAAGGGTAACATAAGACTTGAGAGGCAGTACCACAATGTCACTTGAAGGGAGAGGTACATAGAGTGCCATAGGGGTAAAGCAAAGGTTGTAACGCACTTGTGTAGATCCCTAAACAAGTGGAACGTCTATATAATATGAATTTGTTTCTTGCAGGTCTTTGATTTTTTAGGAGAAACGCTTCATCGTTCTCAAGACCTCTTTGGGTGAGCATCTGGAAGGTTATAGTTTTTCCTTTTATCTTTTTCCATCTACATTCCCTCTAGGCCTTCAACCCCTTCTTCCCATGAAATGAGGTACAATCCCTTCTTGGGTCAGTACACCCGAAAATCCCAAAAGATAAGGAGGTGAAAAGGATGAAGTGTGAAAAATGATAAGTATGATCGGGAATGGCACGATGACTCATCAAGGGGACCTCCCAATAGCAAACCCATCCCCAAGGGTGACCACTTACTAGGGCACAATGTCAACCACCAAGGTGAAACAGGGAAAAGAGCATAATTTCCAAGCACACATTCTATAATCAAAAGCATCTTTAAATGCAACATACTCAAATGCCTCAAGTATTAAAGTGACACTTACCACAATACACGACTTGTACCTCATGGAGCACGACCCATCATCTTCCGGAAGCAAGCTGATGTGGTGAATGCCATCATGACGAATCGAGGATGAGTGGTGGTACTCCATGTGCATGTGGACGTTGCCAATCATTTGTCTCTCGGTACTCCATGTCTGCAACCTGAGGGCCTCGAGACATCATCTGATTTTTATGAACAAAAATACATTGAGCTTATTAACAGCACAGCAGAAACTGAAAACAATCACAAAAATTGACACGGATATTTTTGGGTAATTACCCCAAGAAAAACCCTGAAGGGAAAACCAGCAAATGAGAGTTTTATTGATTCAAGAAGAATTTAAAAAATTTATTACAACAATTAATGAACCTGTACTTACCTTAGAAATCTAAAAAATCGTTCCAGAGAAATCTGCACAAAATTGTCTTGGAATTCATGCACAACCATAACATCACCCTCTCAAATATGCCTCGATTTGCGTGCAACCTGCTTTGGTATTTGTGCCCAGCCTTTATGTTGCCTTGGGAAATGCACCTAGCATGTATGTTTCCTTGGGAATTGTGCCCAACCTATATGTTTCCATGGAAAATGTGCCGTGCCTTAGGAAATGTGCTCTTGCTACCCCTTGCGATTTTCTATCAACTGTAAACTATCCCTCTTCTCTTCACCTCTCCAACAATCACTTATCACAATGAGTCGACTTTTCCTCTCTCTAGCTTCTTTTACCTCCATATCTCCAACCTCATAATCTTCACCTCGATCTACAGACGAGATCGACTTAGATCAATGGTCACGATATTATCTAAAGTTCACTTTAATTAACTTTATGAACTTTAGCTAAGCCAACATTAATTAATAATTAATTAATGTGCTTTTTGATAAAAATCACTTTATAAAAATAAAGTAAGCCTGAGAAAGTTGTTGGACGACTTCTACATGCTTTGACTCTAAGCCAATGCAGAAGCACCTGTCCAAGCTACAATATTTTAACAAATTTCACCAATGGTCCATTTTGCATATCGTTGCATGTCAATTGACCAGATTTATAGTCTTATCTTTTTAATTTATTCCTTTTGTCATGACTCGTTTTCCTTTTTGCAAGTTTGCACTAGAAATCCTTTGTTGAATAGTGCATTGCATTGTCAGCAATTTTGCAAGCTTTTGCATGTTACACTCATAAAAATATTTTCAATATATTTGTGTCTGAAGTTCCACATCAATATACAAACTCTTATTAAATATTCAAGTCTTGTTTAGATTGGACCAACTCCAAGTACATTAGGCTAGTGGTTACAATTGTTCCCATCAACCCTTATAATGGTAGCCCATGCACACTGCTTCAAGTGTAAATTTATAGGGTCATTTTTCAACACCTTTACTTGTAAAGAGTTAAACTGACTAAATATGAGAATTTAAAATCTTGAGCTATGTTTTGACTGTTCATTAGCAATTTTACTGTAAAACAAGAAATCCATGAATTATAAATCATTTTTAAAGGAAAACCAATAACTTACGACTATATAAATTTTGTCAAATGTTATGTTTTACATGGAGATTTGGTTGATTCGCAAATTAAACATTTGATAAATTAGAAAAAAAATAGCCATTGTGCTACAAATGGTCAATGTGAATTTTTTAACATGATCCTAGCCAAACTAGGTTGAAGAACTACTTATTAAAATGAAAACTATAAATGTTTGGCAATATCTTTGTAAAAATCCTCAATTTTCTATGGATTTATATAATTTCAAGAATTTTTTTGGCGATTTTTCAAGTAAAATAATTTTATCATATAGAAATTTGGGTGAATATTCATTAGCAAAGCATTTTTGGAAAAATTGGGATAAATTAGCCAAATGGAAAAATTTAGCCCCTAAATTTTTCCTAATTAAGTTGTCATCAAAGCCTCCAATTAATCTAAACACATATCATCAATGGATAATAAAAAGATATAAAACCACCTCAAACTTAATATCAAAGTTCTGTATGTTCAAACAATTTGTGTTGTGAGCATGTAAACTTGTTATACATATGTTGCAAATCATAAACCAATGATACTGTGAACTTTCTTGTCTATGGTCATCAAAGCATACAAAAGGAATACAAGGTATCATGTTAAGGATTTTAAGGTATCGAGCATCTTGACTTGCCTAAGTTTGCTTTAGAGTTTCTCTCTTCACATACATGTTGGCAACTTCTTTATCAAGTACTATGGTCCTCGATATGCAATGGTTTAAGGTTACAAATGATAGGGCTAGCAACTATTACTTTCCTAAACATCTCTTTATAATAAAGAGAATGAATGACATTGAAAGCAATGTCAATGGCCATAAGATATTCTACAATTGCATACTTTGCTTCGTATTTGACTTCAGCCTTATACATGTCCATTATAGATGCCCTTGCAGCCCTCTTTTTGGTTGCATTACCTCCACTAAAAGACCTCCCTACCTACTCAAGCCTTCAACTTCAAGCACGGTCCACAATGATTCATTATATGAACCAAAATCCAAAGTGTGATTTTTTTGGATAAAAGAACCAAACGTGTTAACATTTTCAATTGACATATAAAAGTCAAATAATATTGCTTTCTACTTGAGGTCACATTTGTTGGATTTTTATAAAATTAGTTAGCATTAGATTTACCATAGCAATTTAATCTTCTTTCATATTCAATAAGCATATACTGAAATATAAAGCAGCAGATGAACAAGAACAAGAAGACACAAAGATTTATCCTGGAAAACCTTTCTTCACAAGGGAGAAAAACCCAACAAACTTTTCTTAGAGAGAATATCCTTGCCAATACAATATAACCAAGAGAACCAACTCTATCCACTAGAGCAAACCAACAAAGAAGAATACTTATCTCCACAAGAGATAACCCAGCAATGCAGATGCATCAAGCCCTAGCCATAGCGCTAGAGTAACTGGCCTCCACCAGTGCATCACCAAGACAAAAGATAAACCTTGGCGAGGGTTATGAGGAAACCCTAGTCAACTTGCACCCTTCTTCCTTCCTCCTTCGCTGGACATCTACAACTACTGTTCTCCACAAGACTTTGCGCTATAGATTAGTGAGTGTGTGTGTGAAATGAGGAAGGCATCACCTTTATTCATACTGGACTGGGAAAGTGTCTTTTCAAGTGGTGTTGACTTGTCTTTCTGGAAAATATATTATCTCCGTCTTTTTCCTGTGGGTCCGACTTCTCTTCTGGGATCTTCAAATTTCTTTTGAGGCTTCTTTAATCTGTTCAATGGTTATTCTCTGACTTCTTGGCATTTTCATCTCTAAGAAAAGTTGTCCCGGAGGTGAATACCTCTCGCTGCTACCAAAAACACCAACACTCCCTCTTAGCTAGGGAGGTATTCTCCATGATGTTCTCCTATGGTCCTCATAGCCCCGCAGGCTATGCCATGGTCCTCAGACCATGCCATGGTCACGCAGATCATGCTACATGTATCATCACCACGTCACACATGGCTACGACCAATGTGGACCTATTAATCTCGTCTACGGGTTACAACCTGCTAGAGAACACTAGGGCTACAACCTCGTAGTGCGTGTCATCATCAGCAAGGAATACAACCACAAGAGGTATCCACTTGGGCTACACCCCAAGGGATGATGGGCTACAATGCATAATATCCCAACAACATGAGCTACACCTCAAGGGTCGATGGGCACCAAACCAGGATGTCATCACAAGTCAACCCAGCTCGGTCCATCGAGGAGTACAACCTAGAAAAATATCCCAATCACATGGGCTAGACCCAAAGGGTTGTTGGGCACCAACCCAATATAATATCCCAATCACGTGAGTTGTACCTCAAGGGTCGTTGGGCACCAACCCAGTATAATATCCCAACCACTTGAGCTGCACCTCAAGGGTCGTTGGGCACCAACCCAGTATAATATCCCAACCACTTGAGCTACACCTCAAGGGTCGTTGGGCACCAACCCAGTATATCGTCACAGGTCAACCTGGCTCAGTCCATTGAGGAGTACGACCTGGAGAATGTCTCATGAAGCAGCAACTATCAACACTCCCTCTTACCGAGAAGGGCATTCTCTACCATTTCAAGTTTTATCACGGAAGTACTCAAACTTCAATTTAGAAAGGGGCTTGGTGAGAACATCTACAATCTGCTCATCTGTAGGAAGGTACTGCATCAGTACTGCTTTCCTCAGAACCATGTCTCGAATGTAATGAAACTTAATCACGACATGTTTTGAATTTTCATGAGATACTAGATTCTCTGAGAGCTTCACACAGCTCTAGTTGTCATAATGAATCACGGTGGGATCCAGCATCTGCCCAAAAAATCCCGCAAGGAGCTTCTGAAGCCACACTACTTCGCATACTGCCATACATACTGCAATATACTTGGCTTTTGTGGTACTCAAGGCCACAGAAGTATGTTTCCTGCTACACCAGGTAACCATGGCAGACCCCAAACTGAAGCAACACTCAGAGGTGTTCTTCCTGTCAATTATGCTCCCTACCCAATCAAAATCAGCATATCTCTACAATCTCATGTCAATACTGGAAGCATATCTCAGGCCATATCCAACTGTGCCTCGCAAGTATCTCAACACATGCTTCACAGCTACCCAAGTATCTCAACTACATAGCAAATATTTGGTCTGGTGTTAACCAGATAAATCAATGATCCAATTAGTTGTTCGTACATAGTTGGATCAATCAAATCTGAATCAAAAGAAGGCTCACTCAACTTCTTCATATTCAACACCATCGATGTCGCCATGGACTTACAGTCCAACATCCCAAAATCTCCTCAAAATCTCAACTGTATACTTCCCCTGACTCGAGAAGATCTCATCAATTCTTTGCCACACCTCTAGTCCCAAGAAATAGTGTATCATGCCAAGATCCTTCATTTCAAATTCAGAGGCCAACTCATGTTTGCACCAAGCAATGAGACGCTCTGCTCCGGTGAGAAATAAATCATCAACATACAAGATCAAAATCAGGGACTCACCATCAACAATCTTATAGTACAGGTTGGCATCAGCAACACTCTTGCTGAAACCCAAACTCATCACGTATCCATCAATCCTCGCATACCAAGCTCGAGGTGCCTGCATGAGTCCATACAGGGCCTTCTTCAACCTGCATACATGGGACTCCTTCCCATGAATCACCAAACCATTTGGTTGCTCAATGTACACCTCTTCCTCAATCTCTCCATTGAGGAAGGTTGTCTTCACATCCATCTGATATAGTCTCCAACCCATGGTTGAAGCAAGGACAATGATCGTTCGAATGGAGGTGTACCGAGCAACAGGAGCAAATGTCTCCTCATAGTCTATTCACTCTACCTGAGAGAATCCTCTAGCCACAAATCTTGCTTTGTGCTTCTCGATGCTCCCTAGTACCACTTATTTAAGTACCACTTAAAAATCGTTCCTAGTACCAATTGTTTAACTTATACATCATTTACAAAAAAAATGTCTCGTTTTGCGAGAATTTTTTTATTTCCAGACAACATTAAATAAAACCTAAGGGGGGCTTAGCACATTTCCATATTACTCAAAAATGATAACTAGCATGGTAATATACATTAGACACTAGATTTAGACAACACACCAAGGCCTAGTCACTAGGACATACTCTAGCTTTGGAGTTGATTGAGTAAAAAACCTTAAAAATTATAACTCGCTTGTAAGGCAACAAGGTACAATTAGAAAGTAAAAAAAACACTCTAGAGTAATGTAATACTGACCAAGTCTTAGACGGCTAAGCCTTTTACAAAGCTCATCATGCTAGTTCATCTTATTACAATTCCCCATGGGGTATGGAAAATGCAGGAGAAAACGAAGAAGAAAAAGGGGCCATAATGGCCAGCTGGACTTCTCAACTCTGAATTTTGAACAAGTATTTGTTCAATTTTTGGCGGCTCAACTGCAAGTCCATCCTAGTGCAACTTGGTGGGTAACATTGGCTCCATATGGGGACGTGTGCTTGATCTTTTAAGAAAGGAAAGCATGCAAGAAATCCAAAATCTGTAACCTGCGAAACAAGTGTCTCGACAAAATAACATCAATCACACATATATAGAAACCATCAATTAAAACATAAGTTGCATGAATAATATACATATGTACAGGAAAGTGCAAAAGAAGAACGTGAAATAATATACAAGGAAGAAATGAAAACATGAAAGCAAAATACAAAGGGGAAGGGTTAGAGAGCTATGTTACAATGCATGCCTCCGTGGGCATCGGATGATTGCGTTGAAGAATAACTCAGGGTGTTTCCCTTTCACTGGCATCTTTTGCTTTATGTCATCCAACTGGTTGAGATGAGTTGTCAAAAGACCTCTAAGCCTTATCTTGATTTCTGATATTTTGATTGAAGGCTTTTCTTCTAGTTCTCAACCATATAATCAAACTTTCTTTGAATCCACTTGGGTGAAGCTTCCTTTGTGCCAAGCGGAAAGACTTAAAGTTTTTTTGTCTTAAACTTTCCTTGAAAGGCTTGGCATATTCCATAATAGGGATGATATCTTTACCATTAAACTCATCATGAATAACATCATCTTTATGATCCTTCACAAGATTTGTTCCATTTTTTCTTCTTTTACTTTAAGTACCTTTTTTGTATTTTTATCATCCTAGGATCTCGATCTGATTTAACATTCATTTCTGTGTGATCACCAGGTTTTTCTATTTATTTTTTCTTTTTTTAATTTTCATGTCTGTCAAAGATCTCTTCTTTACCAAAGAAGATTTGCCCAAGCTCTATGACATATGGAATGGATGGCCCAAAGATTCTTTCCAACTCATCCAGACCATTAATTGACTCATCTGACCCAATTCCCGATTTTGAAGGTGTTATACCAACAATCTTTTAACTTGGAGTTTCCTCAAGTAATAGACGGTCAAAGGAATCCATGGTATCCCAGACATNGTGAAATAATATACAAGGAAGAAATGAAAACATGAAAGCAAAATACAAAGGGGAAGGGTTAGAGAGCTATGTTACAATGCATGCCTCCGTGGGCATCGGATGATTGCGTTGAAGAATAACTCAGGGTGTTTCCCTTTCACTGGCATCTTTTGCTTTATGTCATCCAACTGGTTGAGATGAGTTGTCAAAAGACCTCTAAGCCTTATCTTGATTTCTGATATTTTGATTGAAGGCTTTTCTTCTAGTTCTCAACCATATAATCAAACTTTCTTTGAATCCACTTGGGTGAAGCTTCCTTTGTGCCAAGCGGAAAGACTTAAAGTTTTTTTGTCTTAAACTTTCCTTGAAAGGCTTGGCATATTCCATAATAGGGATGATATCTTTACCATTAAACTCATCATGAATAACATCATCTTTATGATCCTTCACAAGATTTGTTCCATTTTTTCTTCTTTTACTTTAAGTACCTTTTTTGTATTTTTATCATCCTAGGATCTCGATCTGATTTAACATTCATTTCTGTGTGATCACCAGGTTTTTCTATTTATTTTTTCTTTTTTTAATTTTCATGTCTGTCAAAGATCTCTTCTTTACCAAAGAAGATTTGCCCAAGCTCTATGACATATGGAATGGATGGCCCAAAGATTCTTTCCAACTCATCCAGACCATTAATTGACTCATCTGACCCAATTCCCGATTTTGAAGGTGTTATACCAACAATCTTTTAACTTGGAGTTTCCTCAAGTAATAGACGGTCAAAGGAATCCATGGTATCCCAGACATCATAAACTTTCGGCATTTCTTCCTTGAATTCTTCTTTAACAGGTGCTGGAATGTAGGACAATATTTCATAATTTCCAATCTTGGTCATATGATAGACAAACTCATTCATAGGTTCCTTAGGGTCTTCACCATGAAATTTCCTCTCTTTTTCCCTATGAAGTTTGACAAATGAACTCTCAGAAGAAGGGATAGTGGCATATGATAAGTCCATCTGAATAGTACCTCCCAGGGTAGCAACCCACTTTCTACATAGGAGCATATGCCATGCATCAGGCACATCAATTACTAATATATCCATTGGAACTGTGATATCAGGATAGGCTGCCAACTTTGCTTGTAGATTCAAAATAATCCCATGCACTTCAATTTCTCTGCAATCCATGGCACACACATTATGGTAAGGCCTTGAAATTTTCAAATTCAACTGTTCCATGACATTCTTGGTTATTATGTTAGATGAAGCCTCAGAGTCATACATACAATTATGCAGAAGATCATTAATCATTAAGGATACAAAGAAAGGTGGATGATCTTCCTTTGTCAAATCCATACTATGCAAAATGATAGGACATCCTCATGATACTCTTTAGATTTCTCAAAAGTTTTCCCCTGATACTTCCCAAGACTTCTTTCATTGGGACCCTCTATAGTTTTCAATAATTTGTCTTTTTGTGAGGGTATCTTAATGAGATCAGCCACTGGAACCAACACTTTAGCATTTGATATCCAACTGGTTGCAATATACCAGATATAAAAAGTATGCAGAACAGAAATGAAATGCTAGAAATGGCAGAATAACAGTAATATAACCAGCATAATCTCCACAATAACACAGAAATGATATAAGAACAACAACAGAAATAGCACTTTGATTCAGAAAGCAATGTTCACATGCCTCTTCGAGGGGGCAACCTCCAGTCGAGCAACGCTCTGTTACAATAATCTTCAAGCTAGGGTTTTCATACCCTCGACCCTTATTTATACTAAATATGTCTATCAAGAGAAGCATCTAGAGGAAAATCCTTCTAGAAGCGAAAGCTTCTATTAGGTCTTCTTACATCCGCCTTAT
>SNQJ01S0112084.1:0-28667 GCA_010110895.2 Picea sitchensis
AAGTTTCCTGAAGGGTGGGTGTATGTAACAACCCTAGCTAAATGATTGCTTAAGATTTATCAAGTATAATTAATTAAATAATTAACTGTCCTAATGTGTATTAGTTAAATAATGATTATTTATTAATAATATTGATTAATTAATTAATAATTTATTTATTGATTAATATATCTTGATTAATTAATTAATTGATTAATTAACACATTTAATGTTGGGTAACGAATTAAAGACTTAATAACTTTTAATTCATTATTAAGAAAACTTTACGTATGCAAGGATAAAGCATTGAATGGAGGGATAGGACATTGAATGGAGGGATAGGGTATTGAATGGGGGGATAAGGTGGGTGGCATTAAAGGAAGGTAGGAGGCGGTGAATGGAGGGAGGATATGAGGGGGCAGAGGCATTCAAGAGGAGGACTTTTGGAAATTTGGGGGAAAGAAGGAAACATTTGGAGATTAGGGACTATATGTGTTTTCTGGTTTTGTATTTTCTGGTGGGGAGTTTGGGTGGACTGTTACAGGGGTGCACCAGGTTGCTGGGAGTTTTGGGCTCGGGGGCTAGGATTCCTCACGGAATCTTGGAGCTAGGGAGACGGATAGGCTCTATTCCTAGTTGACAGGGAGGAAGGATTCGGTTTTGGGCAGAGTTTGGGCAGAGCAGCAGCGAGGACAGACGAAGATTGGAGAAATAGCATCAAACAAAGGTATGTATTTTTTTGAATATGCTGCATTATGTGGTTGTTACAAAAATTTTATTTTCATGTTGTTCATAAATAAAATTTATGCTGAATAATAAACGATTATAAGTTGATGATTAAATTGTGCAGGATATAATTTATTTATTCTTATTTTAGCTGGTATTTTATAAGGCTCTGTGGGGATAGAGACCTTACAATGTTGAAGAAATGGTGATAATATGAGAGCTTTATTTAGTTAAGAAATGGTGATAATGGTAGATGTTTCTCACACCAACAAAATGCAGATATATAATCTTAGGGATGTGCAATGAAAACAAAGAGATCCAAGACATCATACGGACATGATTCAAACTTTGTTGCATAATGTACAATAGTGTACAAATTTTGCAGCCTATAAAACAAATTGGAGCCATCATATGAGAGAGGACACAATGTTATGGGGAAGCATTATTACTGTCCTGAGAGGAAAGATCGTTATTCAAGATTTGTAGATTTGTAGCTGCAAAGAATATCTGCCCACAAGGATTGAAGACATTCTGCATGTTTTTAAATTAAAAGATAAGAAGCCAAAGTTTGGAGCGATTTGGTGTTCAAGCATCGAAGCAATTTACGAGGTATATCTGATATGTAGTATCTGCATTTCATAATAATTAACATTTTCTTCAATATGCACCAATGATGTACACAATGATAGTTTTCTAGCAATCTGCACTGATGCAAATCAAACAAGCATTGTTTTTGGTTAAGTTTTAGTATCTCATATCAACCCTTGTTGTAGCAAAATTGTATTGTCTCCTTCAAAAATATCATGGTCATTACACAAAGATCCAAACCTGTTAACACCGTCATAGCCATGCTCTCCACAAGTTTTTATGGCACGATCTAATATGTTGCATCAATGCTCTTACCTAGCTGGAATGAAGCCCTTCTTTTTAATATGCAGTTATGGGATTTTTTATCAGATAGTGAGACTCCTTGCAAAAACTAGTAATATGTATGATTAACGGTCTATAGAGCACTGCATGTTCCATCACTACTTTCAACCAAATCAGATCACCATGGTTGAGTGAGTTCAATGGGAGTTCACGTTAAGCAAATGAATACCAGTCACAGCCTGTGCAAAATTCAAAAGAGGAGGTCCACAAGCAGCAACGAGAAGAAGCATGTCCGAATTCTTGAGTCAAAATTTAACAAGGCATAGACAAAAGAGGCTGGAGAAAGATCCCATTCTTCTAACTAATGGAAAAAGAGTCTTTCAGCTATGATCTAATCTTAGATTCAATGCGACCTGAAGTTCGAAAAGACTCTGATTTGGTTCTTCACACCCATTTATGTGCAGACATTCTCTCAAGTTGCATTCGTATCACCCTCCAACAATCGACTCAATAGTGATTTACTCAAATATTTACTCGATTTTCTCAACATCCCCACTCTCACGGATTTAAAAAAACTATGAGTGCTTATTTAGAATGGCATCTTATTTAAAGTGTTTACATGAAAACTCGTGAAGTAGTTATACATTCCAAAATCATGCCATGCATAAGACAAAACTATGCACATATTTTAATAAGTTATTTTTTAAAAGTTTAAGAGTGGTATGTAAAAGGCATATACAAAGTATATTCAAATATATGTTTTAAAAGTAATTTACTTCTAAAGGTACTTTGAAGTTTTATTACTTTATAATATTTTCACTTTTTAGATAAAAGTGATCAAGGAGGAGTTAAAGAGAACTAAGGAACTTTTTGTTATGGAGGTGAGTAAATATAATATTTTTTCTCATTAGTAAATGAGAGTGAGCATGAGAGAGAAGTGATGGACTGAGGTTGTAAGAAACTTATTTTTTGAGCAAGATTATTGTAAGAGTGATACTCATAATAAAATTAAAGTATTTTTTCTGTGTCCTAGATTCGCCCGAAATTGAATAAGGGGATCTTAGGTACATCTTGTGTACTGTGCGTTGGTGAATGTTTTTTATGGTTGTTTTATGTAATTTTTTATGTCTAGTTTTGACATAACTACACTTACAATTTGTCATATAGAAATACACACATGGCCTTCCAAGCAAGTTAATTCAAGCACACAATTAATGCTAGTGAAGTACAAGCAATCAAAGAACATATGATCAAACATATGTGAAGAAAATTATCAAGCATTCAAGTCATCAACCATATCAGTAATGGACAAATAAAATATTTCGAACTCAACACATCATGGAGCATTTGAAGTTAAATTGTAACTTGAAAACAATGTTTGTTGTAAGATTACTTGATCAAGTGGATTGATTGTAACTTGCAAATAGTCCTTTTGTAAGTTTACTTGTCTTTTTGAAATCAGGTTGAGTTGAATTGCAATTTTCAGGTGCATTCTCGGCTGAGCATGACACCATAGAGTAATTATAATTTTGAGTCGTAATTGACAAGGATGAGTAGTTGAAACTCAAATCATTGTAATCATAAGTTTGGATGAATTTTTGGTGGTAATCGACATTCTCAACTTCTTGGAAGCAAGTTCAAGCGAGGCAAGTTCAAGTGAGCATGAATAACAAGTGAGCGATTCAAGTGAGCGAGTTACATATAAGCCTTCTTCTGTCGAGTCAAATTATAATCAGGATCTACCTGCACAAGGAGACCTCATTTAGCATTTTTGAAATGGCACGAAATATAGAATTATTACCGTTACTGAACACCCTAATAAACACCATTGAAGGCAACATAGTAATATTGAACAAAGAAACTCTTCAATCAGTTCTAACTTGTTTGCAAGTGATGCAAGCTAAAGTTAAACTTCTTCAATATTTATCCAAACTATTGAATGATGAGATGGTAGATCTCAAAAATCAACAGCCAGTGAAGTGTTCAAAACTATTTTTTGTTCAACACAACCCTCTCTATGATGATAATGATGATGATGATGATGTTTTTAATCAACAATCAGTGAAGGAACAACACAATGATACAAATTCAGAATCAGTTTCAGACGAAGTTGAATCTATTCATGAACCTACTTTTCAAGAGTTTTCTTTTGATTTTATTGAAGAAAACCTTTCCATGCTGCAACAACATGCAGTAAATCCACTTCCACGGATTTCAAAGCAATAGGTTCAGAATACTCTTTCCAAGGCCATCATCAGACCTTGGGAAGAAATCATCTACAACAAGAAAAAAACATGACTTGGATATGACAAAGAAGTTACCTTTCATATTCCCAATTATTCTAGACCAATCAAGTTCCAAAGTGATGGATTCCTTCAAGAATATTAACTTTCACCTATTCCAGTTCAACATAATAATGATAAGTGTCAACATTGTAATTGAGTTGGTCACAAGGAGAATCAGTGTTTTGATCTCCATCCTTGCTAGCATTATGGAAAGCATAACCATTCTTCAGACAAATGTTCAACACTGAAGAAGCCTAAAAGATTGAAGATTCACTATGAGTGGATTGATCCTTGGCAGTGGTCATAAAAAACCAAGCGATTATATAAGTCTTACCAAAGAATTCAATCTCGAGTAAAGACCAATCTTGTAGCACATAACATTTTTGTACCTCACATAAGTGGTCCCCTTATGGCGTAGATTTCGAGCATGACCCTCACGAGATGAGATAACATGTGGTTTTTTTTGCATGCCCACTTTATGTTGTACTCAAATGGAACAAGTATGGTACTCTCTTGAGCATAGAAGGGGGGAGTGCAATGATGAAACTCTCATACACCTTAAGGGGGGGAGTTCAAAATTCCAGTGACAATGGTTCATGAAACCACTTATGGTCTCTCCTTTCAGTTGACAAAGGGGGGAATTGATGATGGAATTGAAGATGGTTGTCAGACATAAAGTTTCGACAACAACAAACATCGAGTATGCCATATGGGCATGAAATTTTCCAAATGCGCAACTGCGGTCTGTAGATGACAAAATTTAGCAGAATTATGGTTCAATAAGTTTAAGTTGAATCATACATAATTGGGATGTTGATTTTGATTATGAGAGAAATGATGTGGACGTTTGGTTCACATAGATGGTTATTTGACCTAGCAGAGGACAAAGGATCCTTCTTCATTGTAGCTTGGCATTTGATTGAGTTGTCAGGCATTTTCAGTGATGTGTCAGACTAGAAGATGATTCACTTCTCTTGGTCTGCTCTCATCAGATTGGAGTTTACATTAAGTGAAAAAATTGCATGCATCCTGGCTCACATGATTACATGGTGATATTTTCCAGAGATGGCAGAATTTGGCAGGATTATGGTTCAATGATTTGCAATTGAATCATACACATTATACATTGGGATGGTTTTGGACACCTAAAAGTGTCACAATTGGTTAGTGGTCATCCAAAAACCATTAGATACATGGTATCAATTGTTCAATGGTTATCCCAAACCACAGATTCAGAGAGCACTTCAGTGATACACTAATAGTAGAGTGGTGATACTACATGTTCACCAATTAGCAGAAGACATCAATTTCTTCTAGCTAAAATACTTGGCAAAATGATCAAATTGTCAAGCAATCAGGAAATGTTCAGATATTGCAGTTGTTCACTTCCATATCTCAACTCTCTTCCAGTTCATTTCAAATGAACAAGTTCAGCATTCAGATTGGTGGTTTTTCAGGCAATTCTTCATTGAGGCTCAACTCAGGTGTTTTAGTATAAAGACTAGGAATTGATACCAGTTTATACTTCATTGCTGGTATTATTGATCAGACTTGTGATTGAGGGGGGGATTGTTAGCCTATGGCTTACCTTTACCAATCACTAAGTCTAAATTTTCACCTATATTTGAATTATTCATTTAGGATATTAGTAATATATCCTCAAGTGATGGCTAATGAGTTAGTTAAGATTGCCTAGCCTAGTCATCATGCATGATTTTAGGATCTAGAGCAAATCTCTCTATGAGGTGGTATCACCCATTGTACTATAAATATGTAACATTGGAGTGAATACATTGTGTGTTGGCTAGTAAGCCTTTTCCGCCATGTTGTTCTTCTTGTCTATATTTGATCAAATACTTCCAATGTTGTGTACCCGCAAAACAATGTTAGACAAGCCAAACCAAGACAACATATGATGATATAAGCCTCGCGACAAGAGGGAAATCAACAAGAAACCTTGTTGTCCCAAAATTGCATCAATAAACAATTATATATCATCAATAACAGAGTTATAACAACTGCAAATGACATCATCTAATTAGCATATAATATTGGACAAATTAGTTGCAAATTTGAGATAATATTCCAATGCTTGAAACAATGAATTAGATGACCAATGAAGGTTGTAGAAATGTATTATCAGTAAACTATTATGACAACCTTATGGATGTAGCTTATTATTTCTATAGAAACAATTTTTAACCAACAAAATAAGAAAAAAATCCACCCAATCAATGGCCCTTGACAAGTAGATCAAATTTCACTGCTTACATGCAATTTTCAATGGTCAAAAGTGAAGAAAACTTGTTGAGAAAGAGAGTTTACTGCAGCCCTAATGGTTGTAGCTTAGTGTTTATTAAAAAATACTAATCACTTGGCCAATTAAGACTCCCTTGAAACATAAGGGAGTCTAAATCATGTCAAATATAAATCCAACTTGAACAATTCCAAAACCTCAAATTTCATGCCTTCCAATGCAACATTTAACCATCTCCAATGCAAAGATTAGTGCCTTGTTATCGGGTAAATGGAGTCTCTTCCTTGGAAGGAAAGTTAAACAAAGAGGAATAAGAGATATTTTTTGAGAATTAAACCCTTATAAAACCCAACANCTTCCAATGCAACATTTAACCATCTCCAATGCAAAGATTAGTGCCTTGTTATCGGGTAAATGGAGTCTCTTCCTTGGAAGGAAAGTTAAACAAAGAGGAATAAGAGATATTTTTTGAGAATTAAACCCTTATAAAACCCAACAACAATCCTTCCAAATCGTTTAGCTTGAAATCCAAAATGAACTAGGGTTTAAATTTTCTCTAGGGGTGTAAACCCTCTTACTTCCTAGAGAAATAAACCCTAGCTAAGACTTGAAACAAGAGTGTAAACCATATTAATTATTGTTGTAAGTATTAAATCCCTTCAATAGAAAAGAAGAATAAATTTTGGTGGAGGGTGTAAGGCCTTTTACTCCTCCTAGGGTTTAAGATATATTTCTTGAATTTTAACAAGCAAAATGACAATAAATTGCATAAATTACTCAACAAGATCCAAGAGATAGCATGCAAGAAAACCTTACTACCAAGATTTATCCAAAAATTTCCAAAGAAACACAATCAATAGAAATTTCTAGCCTTTATTGCTCCAAATAACAAGTATTTCATCCATTTGCACAAGAGAAGAGAAATATCGAATTGTCCAAAGAGGCTGAAATTTCAGTCCAAGAGAAAATTATCAAATGATGAGTTATGAGAAAATGAAAATGAATTTCCTAAAATTTATATGAGGAAAACCCATGTCATGTTTGTCCAATTTACAATTAAATCCATGATTTTAGGCTAAAACCTAAGTTACAATTCCTAATTAGCAAAACATTTAAATCTCTTTTTTCCCACCTAGTCTACCAAAATACCAAAAATGGAAAAATAATGGGACATAAGTCCATAAAACTCCTCTATAAGGTGGCACGCATGAATACAAGCCTCCAAAGGCTAGGATGTAAATCTAGTAAGGTGCCACATCATCCCCATATCAAGCAAGAAGGCAGGGCTTCAAGCCCACAACACCACCAAGTGCACTAAAATGGACTTGTTACTGTCCAAACTAGCATACCACTAAGGTTCATACCCTGCTATGGAAACAACATATGGGATAGGTTCCCAATGTCAACACAACACCTATCCTTCCATATTTGAGCCAAACTCCTACGCTAAGAGGCTCTGGGAGGCTTCCGTCAAACTATCACTTCACCATGAAGAATATTAAGACCAGTGCCTAAACATAGTACATTAGGTGAAGGTAGGAGTTAATTGTTTAAAATGATTGCTAAAATAAAAGATAATGCAGAAAATAAAATGACAAACCAAAAACATAACTTGTCTCAATATTCAAAATAATGGCCAAGTAATGCACAAGAAAGAGGGGTGAATTTTGTTACCACTTTCTGGATGATTTGTAATGTGAATTTTCTTGGTTTTCTCATACACAATTGGTTGGAGGCTCAACCATTGAATAATATTTTTTAATAATAATGATAATAATGATAATATAGTTTTAAGGTCATGACCAATCCAGACACCAAATTGGTGTATGAGACACCCTCCGCCCAACGATTTGACCGGTAAATTCTACGGAGGTATACATAACCTAACCCCCTCTGGATTTGAACTTGTGACCTCTTAGGAGGAAAAACATATTATTGACCATTAGGCCCACTCAAGCTATACAATAATCTATTTTTAAGGTCACGACCAATCCAAACACCACATTTGTGTATGAGACCCCTTGTTTGTGGGACAAGAGACCCCCTCCGCTTTGTGATTTGACTGGTAAAGTCTACAGAGGTATACATGAAGATTTCCAAGTCCTATCAAGCTTGCCAACTGGGTCTGTCTTTGAACACAGATTGGCTCTAAGTTTCAACTGTTATGTAAATGTTTTGTTGTTGTTTTAGGACAACCAACAATCCAATAACTGCTTGTTGATTTGTTATGGTTGTACTTGCAATTTTAGGTGCTCTAGCATGTAGTTTTAGTAACCAGAAGTTAGCACATGCATACTAAAATAAATACAACACACCTAAATATATTTATAGCTGAAAATAAGAAAATCTAAAAGACTAACACACTTCATTTTGTACACATGTAGTTTTGGTCAACATGACCCTAGATAAAACCCCCCTGGGGAAAACCTGTTTGGGATATATGTCTATTTATGAGGAAATAAGATGGAATACAAAAGGTACAAAATATAGATGAAACTGATACAATAGCAGCTTGATCCAAGCTGAAATACAAGTCCAAAAGAACCAGGTGCTCCATAGGAAGGTGCACCCCTCATACAAGTTCTCAAATCCACTGAAACTGCTCAAGAAGCAAATTGTGAGCTCATAATAGAAAACCCCTCCTCAGGAATGAAGCTATGTTGGATGGCTTCTCTCTGCAACTGATCTCACTGCAATCTGATGGGTAGAAGTCCTCCCCACTATTGATGCGCTCTCCTCAACATGTGCTCCCTCCACAGTAATGAAACCTCCTCAGTAAATAAACCAAGCTAGATGTCAAATGCCTCCCTCCATGAAATAATGCGCCCAATTTCAAGCAACCACATGAAACAAACCTCATCTCAAATCTCCCTCTCTTCCTCTCCAAGTGAGAAAATGAAGTTATGAGCTCTCCTTCACCCTTTGTGCCCACCTTGAACCTCCATTAGGAAACCTAAGAATTTGATGGCTGAGATCATCCCATCTCCCATCTAATCAAAGGTTGAGATCACTCAAAAATATTCTCACTCAATAACCCACTTTGGGTTTAATTCTCTAAGTTCACTTTATGTCTCTAATTCACCCACAAAGTGAATTAATAGTCTTTTTAGGAATAAATGACTAAATTTCACTTTTGACTTAAAACTCTTAAGTCAAGGTGAAATTAGACATAAAGTACAAGGCACAAAGTGTATAGTACATCCCACATGTGTCTAGGAGAGCATAAGCACATGGGGAACACCTCCCAAGTTACAAAACTCAACACTCCCTCTTATCGAGGAAGGTGTTCCTCACCAAGCCCATCTTGTCTCTGAAGTAGACATGTTTTCCCCTTGGCAGGGCCTTGGTGAGAATATATGTAACTTGGTCATCTGTTGATACATACTATAGCTAAAATTTCCCTCTTTGAACCCAATCACGAATGAAGTGGTACCTGATCTCAATATTCTTCGAACGGTCATGAAACACAGGATTCTCATAGGGTTTTATGAAACTCTGATTATCACAGTGAATGACGGTACGTGGCATCTTCTGACCAAACAAACCAACCAACATCTTATGAAGCCAAATGGCCTCATAACTGGCCCCAATGGCCGCCATATACTCTGCCTCAACCGAACTCAAAGCAACTAACTTATGCTTCTGGATGAACCAGGAAACAAGTCCTGGCCCCAAACCAAAGAAACACCCTGAGGTGTTTTTTCAGTCAACAACACATCCTACCTAGTCTGAGTCTATGTAGCCAACCAAACTGACTCCATCTCCTCTAACATAGTCTAGGCCATAGTCAACTATCCCATCAATGTACCTCAAAATGTGTTTTTCCCCAACCATGTGAAAACTCCTCGGCTCAACCATGTACTAACTGAGAGTGTTCACGATAAAACAAATATCTGGTCTAGTGTTAACCAGATACATGAGTGAACCGATCAACTGCCTGTAAACTGTGGCATCTACCAACTGGCTATCTGAAGAACTAAGTTTCTTCTAGTTGGTAATCATAGGTGTAGACATGGGTATGCAATACTCCATCTGAAATCTGCTCAAAATATCTTCTACATACTTCCCCTGCCAGAGAAATATGTGACCCTCCTCCTGCCATACCTCCATACCCAGAAAGTAGTGCATCAATCCAATATCACTCATCTCAAACTTTGATGCAAGTCCCAGCTTGCACTCAGCTATGAGATCCTCGACTCTAGTGATGAACAAATAATCCACATATAAGATGAGAATAAGTGTTTCCTCACCTCTAATGATGAAATAGTGGTTAGGATCAGCATCGATCTTCTCGAAGTCCATTTGAAGCAAGTAAGTGTCTATGTGAGAATACCAAGATCGGGGAGCTTGCTTCAGTCCATAAAGTGCTTTTTTCAAAAGACACACATGAGTCTCCCTGTCACTCACCTCAAACCCTTGTGGTTGATATATGTACACCTCCTCATCAATAAAGTCATTCATAAATGCAGTCTTCACATCCATTTGGTGAATGTTCCAACCTATATCTATTGCTATGGAAATGATACTCTTGATGGAGGTGTATCTCACAACTAGTGTGAATCTCTCGTCATAATCAACTCCCTCAATATGAGAGAAGCCTTGTGCCACAAAATGGGCCTTGTGTTTCTCAATGCTGCCATCTGCAGCAATATTGGTCTTGTACAACCACCTGGAAGTCACAATTGACTTCCCCACTAGCCTCAGAACCACATCCCAGACATCATTATGCACAATGGAGTCATACACCTCTACCATGGCCTCTCTCCAGACCTACTGGTCCACTTCCTGCACAAATGTCTGTGGTTCTATATCCTTGATACTTGTCACTAGTGAAAAATATGCTCCCAATCTGACTGGAGGTCTCTTGTCTCTGATCTGGCTCTTGGGCTCCCCTACATTCTCTCTGGCCTCCTTCAGGGTCTCCTGAAACCATCTAGGTCTCCTCTTCCTTGAAGTGGTCATAGGAGAAGTAAGGTCACTGGGCCCAAGAGTGACTACCTCAAGACTCATCTCAACACTCTAAGATCCTGAAGTCTGTGCCCCATCTGAAGTTTGTGTCCCATCTGACTTAACATGCTCTGACTATGACCCTGAAGCTGTGCATGGTGATCCTATCACCCTTGATACTGGTGTACCTGAAACATGAGACTGTGGTCCCTATGAGATTGTAATCGATGCCTCTTCATCATCCTCAACTTTTAATCTCGACCAAGAGATCTTTAAAAATCCATATCCTCCTCAAATATGACATCTCTGCTCACCACCACTCTTCTAAGTGGAGGAATGTAGATGTGATAGGCTTTGGACACCTTTGAGTATCCAACTAGAATCCCTTGCTTGGCTATGGGTTCTAGCTTTGTCATCCTCTCAGAGGGGACATGAGAAAAGGTCAAGCACCCAAAGATCATGATGTGCTCGACATTGGGCCTCCTCCCAGTGAAGGCCTCCTTAGGAGTCATCTTCCCCAATATCCTGTGGGGGCTCCTGTTTGGTAGGTAAATTGTAGTAGCACATGCCTGTGCACATAAGTACAAAGTCAAACTTTGATCATGCAACGTGGATCTCGCTGCACCGGTAATGGCCTGGTTCTTCCTCTCGACAACCCCGTTCTTCTAGGGGTTGTAGGGTATGGTCATCTATCTTCTAATGCCATGTTGGGCTCAAACGTCTACAAGATATCTCGAGGAATACTCTCCCCCGTTATCTGACTGCAAGACTTTGATCCTCTTTCCCGATTGGTTCTCCACAAGAGATCTGAACTCTTGGAACCATGTGAAGACCTCACTCTTGGCCTTCAGTAAATAGATCCAAGTCTTCCTCGAGTAGTCATCAATAAATGTGAGATAATACTCACAACCACTCAAGAACCTCTGAGTCATGGGCACACACATGTCCGTTTGTACTAAATCCGGTATCCCAATTGACCTAGTGTCACTTCTTGGGAACAAGGCCTTGGTAAAATTACCGAGTGCACACCCTCTGCAAACATCCTGATGATCTATACTGATCTGTGGCACTCCGGTCACAACCTCTCTTAGTCCTCCGAGAGCTCCATGATGTAGGTGGGCATTCCTACGATTCCATAACTCACAAATTTGTCTGCTGCTATCGTTGCTCACTACCAATGCATGAAGAGGCTGAAAAAGAAATATGAACAATTTTCCACCCGTCACTCCAATCACTTGTCCTAAGGCAAGTGAAGACCCCTAAGGATGAATGAGTACCTCGGTGCCTCTGACTGTCACTTCAAGACCTCTATCATGGAGGGTGGAAACTGAAATCAAATTCTTCTTTAGCCCAGGAACATAGAGAACATCCCTGAACGATATCGGTTGGATGCTATCTCTTTGAAAGGTAACTATCCCAATCCCAACAACTTTGACCAATGTGTCATCTCCAAGAGCAATCTCAATCTTGACCTTGATGTATTTGAGATCAGTAAAGTGCTCTTCAAATCCAGTCATATGGCTCAAAGCCTCGCTGTCAATACACCAAATACTGGGTGCCATCTCAATTGAAGTGTAGCATATGAGGAAGGCGCACTCTCTCTGAAACTGTTTCTGAAAATCTGCCTCCTCTGCTCTAGCTGTAGTATCACTCTTCTTCTTCTTCCTATTAGGGAACTGTCCAACATAGTGCCCGAACATCTTACAAACAAAACACTTCACTTTGCTCATATCTCTCCTCTGACCACTGCTCTAACCACTATTGATCTCTCCTCCACTCCCCTATGGTGGGACCCCAAACTTGGGACCCTGCCGACCCCCATGACCGGTCTTCTTCTTGGCCTTTGTCCAAAGAGAAAGATCCTCATCACCCTGACCAGACTATTTCTACTGCTGCTACCACTATCCAGAAGCCTCGTNTCTCCTCCTGGATGAAGTCATCCCACATCCTCTCTCGTGTAGGCATGACGTCCCTAGAAACAATGCCATCTACAAATGGACCCCAAGGTTTGGTGAAGCTATTCATAGCTTGCCTCACCAAATAGTTAGGATCAACAACCTCTCTGAAGACTCCAAGCTCGTCTCTGATCTAAGTGTAGCAACCAAGGAATGAAGTTACCGACTCATCCTTGAGCATGCGAATGACCCTAAGTTGGTCATGAAGAACCATCTTCTGGTTCTCATTGGAGCTCTCATACAACTTGCATAGAGATGACCACATCTCATATGAATAATTATTCTCTGTCAAATGGGGTATGATATGATCACAAATTGCATAACAAATGGTCCTCGTTGCCTTGTTGTTCCTCTTCCTGAACTCTTCCAACAAGATGGGGGAAGTGATAGGAAGAACTAGAACATGCACCTCGACTATGTCCCATAGCTCGAGGTACTCTAAGACAAAGACCATCCTCACCTTCCAAGGCGACCAATTGCTAGCCCCAGCTATCCTGTCCTCAACTCACATATGAGATGCTGACATGTCTGCCAAACTACACTCCCAACTGATGCTCAAACTACCAAGGAAAACACTGCCTCACTCCTGTCAACATAGGTGTGAAAAGAGACAAGCATAATCTGACCTCGCTCCTAACAAAATAGGTGTGAAAAGAGGTCAAGTCAAGTCATCCTCACTCCTACTCCGTAGGTGTGAAAAGAGACCAATGACAAAGTGCCAAAACTGCTCAACTGTCCTCTACAAATATCTTCCCACTAACAACCATTGAATGAGTCAATGGTTTTCCACAAAATATTGCCAAGAAGATGTATATGACAACCAACACATGTGTTGTCCAAATTGCTCAAAATTTCAACCACCTCAGCTCTGATACCATGGAGATTTTTTAGATACTATCAAGATTTCCAATTGGGTCTATCTTTGACCACATATTGGCTCTAAGTGTCAACTTTTATGTAAATTTTTTGTTGTTGTTTTAGGACAACCAACAGTGCAAGAAATTTTTGTTGATTTTTTATGGTTGTACTTTCAATTTTAGGTGCTCTAGCATGTAGTTTTAGTAACTAGAAGTTAGCGCATGCATACTAAAATAAATACAACACACATACAAATATTTAGAGATAAAAATAAATAGATCTAAAAGACTAACACACATCATTTTGTACACATGTATTTTTGGTCAACATGAACTTGGATAAAACCCCCCAGGGAAAAACAAGTTTGGGATATATGTCTATATATGACGAAAGAAGATGGTGGAATACATCAAGTACAAAATATAGATGAACCTAATACAATAGAAGCTTGATCCAAGATGAAATACAAGTCCAAAAGAACCAGGTGCACCCTAGGAAGGTGCGCCCCCCATACAAGCTCTCAAATCCACTGAAACTGCTCCAGAAGCAAACCATGAGCTCATAATAGAAAACCCCTCCACAGGAATGAAGATTTGTTGGATGGCCTCCCTCTACAATTGATATCACTACAATATGATGGGTATAATTCCTCCCCACTACTGATATTCCCTCCTCAACAAGTGCACCCTCCACAATAATGAAACCTCCTCACTAAATAAACCAAGCTAGATGTTGAATGCCTCCCTCCTTGAAAGCATGTTCCCAAGCTCAAGAAACCTCATGCAACAAACCTCATCTCAAAGATCCCTCTCTTCCTCTCCAAGTGAGAAAATGAAGTTATGAGCTCTCCTTCACCCTTTGCGCCCTCCTTCAACCTCCATAAGGAAACCTAAGAATTCGATGGATGAGATCATCCCATCTCCCATCTAATCAAAGGTTGAGATCACTAAAAAATAATCTCACTCAATAAACCACTTTGGGTTAAATTCCCTAAGTTCATTTTATGTCTCTAATTCACCCACAAAGTGAATTAATAGTCATTTAAGGCATAAATGACTAAATTTCACTTTTGACTTAAAACTCCTAAGTCAAAGTGAAATTAGACATAAAGTACAAGGCAAAAAGTGTCTAGTACTTACCACATGTGTCTAGGAGAGAAGAAGCACATGGGGAACACCTCCCAAGGTACAAAACTCAACAATACATGCCCTACCCCCTCTGGATTTGAACGTGTGATCTCTTAGGAGGAAACACATGTTCTTAACCAGATAAAAATAAGATAAAATCCATTTTTACAATACTTTGACCATTGAACATGTCCACATGAGATATTCGCTCCACCAAGAGAGAGATCACATGGCCTCGAAGATGGTGTGATTTGGTGAAGGAAGCCCAACGTTCCACTTGGGGACAATTTATCCTTGAATAATGAGCTAAAAATGGTAATATTTTGTCCACATTGACCTTTCTTTACTCCAATGGTTAGTTTAACCATTCAAATCCATAAATGAGGAGATACGATTTGTCCCAAAGAGGACGGTTTGGTCATTTAATGCATAAATTAATTATTTTTCTTGGAGAGAAGAGCATCTTTGACTTTATAAAAATTCTCCCAAGGCTAGTAGACCCCAACGTTCCATTTCCTTGACCATTTGACTTGGGATATGTGCCCAACGATTTTATTATAAGGATAGGATGGTTTTCCTTTTAGAGGAAATATCTCCCTCAATATTTCATCAATAAAAAATGTGCAATATGGGTTTTTCTTGTAAAATTTTTCTGATCATTTTGAATTCGTGTTGTATTTTTTCCTCCAGGAACCCATATTGCATTGAGATCTGTGAACTTCCTCAAAATACGTGCAATGATGAAAACTTTGTGACACTATGATGTTGAAAAATAGAAATGTTAAATGCACCATGGCCAATGGATACAAACATAGTCAATACAAAATAACCATGTGGGAAGGCATAGGTGTGCATGAAATGGACCGGACTAGGCCCCACAAATTGTAATCACTCCTACCTAAGAATCATGGCTCCGCACAACCATGTGTTCCAACAGGTCCATGCCAAGGCCTCCAATTATATATAGGATGAGAGACATTGAGAATAGGAATAAGGGAACTAATCATGATCGGACCAAGTCTAGGATTCCATTAAAAATTCATCCACTATGGTTTTACATTAGTTTTGACTTGCATCCTTGGGATTACGATGGTGTATCCAAGTGAAAATATAGAGTACCTCTTGGAGAGGTAACATCTGACTCCAACTACAAGACACTTTCTCTTTTTGAGAGGATGTGAGGACCCCATAATCTTCACCTATAAACTTGAAACAATCTTACACAATTTTTATTAAATGCTAGGAGAGGGAAAAGGACACAAAGACTACTAGGGAAGAAACTTGTTGACTGCAAATGTGTGTACAAGGTCAAGTACAAGGAAGATGGTACACTTGACAAGTACATAACATGGTTGTTTGCAAAAGGGTTCTCTCAGCGAGAAGGCATTTACTATGATGATACCTTTGCTCCTACAACAAAGATGATCACCATCTGACTTGTTTTATCCATGGTATTATAGTTTCACTAAAAGGTCCACCAGATGGATGTGAAGAGTGCCTTCATCAATGACAATTTGTAGGAAGAGGTATACATGTATCAACCATAGGGTTTTCAGGTTTCAGGAAAGGAGCATCTAGTTTGTAGATTGAAAAAGGCTTTATATGGTATGAAGTAAGCACCCATGGCATGGTACATCAATATTGACATATACTTGGATGAATAGGGGTTCCAACATATTCCTTCAAATTACAATATGTATGTCAAAAGAGTTGGTAATGATGTCATCATTTTGGTCAAATATGTAGATGATATCATTATTACAAGTAGTGAGGAAAGTGATATAAAATAGATCAAATCCAATATAAGAAAAAAATTTGACATGACTGATGTAGGCCTCCTACACTACTGTATAGGTGTAGAATTTTGGAAAACAGGTAGAAACATTTTTGTCTCACAAATAAAATATGCCAGGAGTTTTCTTAACAGGGTCAGAATAATAGATTACACAATCTCATCTACATCTATGGAGAAAGGGATGAAACTTTCATCCAAGAATGATTCTTAAGGAAATTAATGAGTCAATATACATGATATTAGTGGATAGATTGATATATCTTACAACCACTAGACTTGATTTGAGTTTCATTGTAAGCTTCATTTCCAGATTCATGACAGTGCCCAAGGTAGAGAATTGGTGTGTAGTGAAGTGAGTGTTGAGATATGTGAAAGGGACACTTGATTTTGGCATCCTATACAGCAGATGAAAAGACTCTCGATTGTGTGGGTATACAGATTCATATTGGGTAGCTTCAGTTAATGGTATAAAATTTACTTCTGGATATGTTTTTAGCCTTGGCATGGGTGCAGTCACATGGAATAACAAGAAGAAACATGTAGTAGCCCTTTCATAGACAAAAGCATAATATCAAGGAGCAGTGAAAAGAGGGTGTGAGTCAGTTTGGCTTAGGATGATGCTTTCAAATATGCAGATGCAACAAATAGAGACAACACCCTGTTATGTGATAATCAAGGGGTGATCAAAATTGCCAAGAATCCAGTCTTTCATGAGCATACCAAACATGTTTAGGTACTTTTCCACTTCATCAAAAAATTTGTAGAGGATGGATCTATCGAACTGCAACAGTGGCCCATAGAGGACCAAATTGCAAACATTCTCACCGAGTCTTTGGGTCCTGAAAAACATTTAAAATTTCAAGATAAGGTTGGTGTAGTTAGTATATTGGCCATTAAAGGAGGGTGTTAAGGGAAATATTAGCTTATAATGGTCAATTATATATTAGACTTAGGCATTAATAAAGTCAACTTGACTTTAGATTATTTTATGTTCTTATGTCTTATTTCACTTTATTTTGTTTCTCGGTCTATCCCACATTCATAAAGTGGATTGACTTGAATTTATTGTAATCCTATATAAGAAAGATTTCACTTCCTCATTATAAAAAATACAATACAGAGAACTCTTTCAAGTTATCTTGGTTTCTTTATGTGCTCAATTTCTGTAATAAGTCTACATTGAATTGGTTGAATGATTGAATTGTATACAGGGTGGAGGTTCAAGAAACCCTTTTCTATTGTCAATTTAGTTGTAATCAAGACCTACCTACACAAGGAGGCCTCATTCAATCTTTAAAAATTGATACAAGTCTAGAATTATTAGAGTCACTAAACACTAATAATCACTACTAAATACAACACAACATATCTTCAATATGTTCTAACTTTTTTGCAAGTTTTGCAAGAAAAGCATAATTTCTCTTTACTCAATCACAACTCCATGATGATGAAATAAAACAAAGGAATCAACATTTTGAACTAGTTTTTATTTATAAAAACCCACTTTTTGAATGTGATAATGATTCTAATCAACAATCAACACACTACCAACTCAGTGAAACAACTTTAGATGTAGTTTTAGATAATGATGAATTTTTTAATCAATAGGTTTATTTTTCTCTTTCCTAGCCCATCATCAAACTTGGGAAGAAATCATGAACAAAAATCACATAACAAGTGTCGAATATGAAAATGAGGTTATCTTTCATATTCTAGATTATTCCAAACCAATCCAGTTTGAAAGTGTTGAATTCCTTCAAGAAGATTTAACTTCACATATTCCAGTTCAGCATTAGAATGCTAAGTGCTAACATTGTCAACAAGTTGGTCACATGGAGAATCAATGTTTTGATCTCCATCCTTGTCAACATTGCGGCAAGCATAACCATTCTTCATATAGATGCTCAACACTGAAGAAACCTACAAGATTAATAATACACTGTGGGTGGATCAATTCATGACTATGGTCTTCAATATCTAAGAAGATATATCACTCATACAAAAGAATTTAACACTACTACATATTGAAAAATTTGTGACGACTTCTTGCGACGAAAGTACCCTTTCATCGCAAAATTCAAGAGAAAAAGTTCAATTTTTCAATTTTATTATAAATCCAGCCCGTATTCGTCACTCTATCGACGGAAGAAAACATTCATCACTCTTGTGATGATCATGAAGATAGTGGACGCTCGTTTCTATTGCGATGAACTTGTGCATTTTTCGCAAGAGCGACGATAACTATTGATCGTTACACTATTTGATAAAGTCCATATTGACCGTTATACTCTTTGACAAAGTCAAAATTGATTTGGTCAACTTTCATCGCAAGCGCGACAATATGACCGTTATACTCTTTGATAAAGTCAACATTGATTTGGTCAATGTTCGTCGTGATTGTGACGAAAAAATATCTATAAATATTTTACGAATTAGAGATGTTGTGAAAATCTTGCTATAACAACGACAATTTAGAAAGGGTATTTTTTTGTGGAAGTTGTGCGGAAGAATGTCGCAGAATATTAGAGGTGGGAAAAAAGGTAAAGTGGGTGAAAATAATGATGGTAGATGTTATTTCCCTTGCAAATTTTTTTGCCTCATACGTCCCGTAAGAATTTTAATAGTAACAACTACAAAACATTGTAGGAAATATGGGCACATTGATGGCAGATCGAATGAATATTGTCCCATGGTAATTAGCTATATATTCATTATCTATTTTTATATTGTCAATTTTATATAAAATTATATATATGTATAAATATTGTTTGAATGTTTGTTATAATACACACTAATTTTGCATGATTTCTTGTAATATAAAATTAGAGTTGCCCTCTAACTTTCCATAGAATATTGCACCAAGTAGTAGTATAAATGATGTTGTACAAGCTGAGGAACATGATCAAGAAAATGAGTATCTCATGGAAGAAGATGATGGGACAAATCAAGTTAATGATCCCATGGAAGAAGATCATGGGACAAATCAAATTATCCAAGATTTGTTTTCTCAACCAGATGAGGATGAGGATAGTGATGGTACTTATGATGAACCTCTATTAGAAAATGTGCAATAAATGACTTTATGACGGATCAAGAGAAAATCTTCTCTCCGCTACATTGATTCTAGTGAACTTAAAGGTTATGAATAATTTGTCGAACACTTGTATGACACAGATTCTAAGGTATGTAATATGTTTCATCTCATATTATACATAAATGTTGACTTTTTTCTATTTGTTTTTAGTGTTAATTAATGTATAAAATAAGAATGAAATTTTTACGATTAATATTCTTTACATTAACTAGTTATTTGTTATGTTGTAGATTGTTAGGTGAATTTTTGTTACCATCCTCAAATATTTTACCTTGCACATATCGAGGTTTTCATGCCATTATGAAAGACATTGGAATGGATTATCAAACTATAGATGCATGTTCTAATGATCATATTATATATTATGGACAACATGCTTTGAAAACAAAATGCCCACAATGTCTTATCAGTAGATATCGAACTGATCAAGTAACAAAAATGGTGCCTCGAAAGGTTCTTCATCATATTCCCATAATTCCACGCTTGCAGCGATTGTTCAGGTGTGAAAGAATAACACAATTTATGGATTACCATGCACGTAACATACGTGGATATGGTGTTCTTCGAATGTCTGCCGATGGTTATGCATTTAGGGAAATTGAGGGAAAATGGACAGATTTCAAAGATGAACCTCGTAATTTTAGGCTTTCATTGTCAGCTGATGGTGTTAATCCATTCAGAGAGCTTAGTTATATTTACTTAGTGTGATCTATTTTTGTTATCAACAATAACATTCCTCCTTGGATGTCAATAAAGAGGGAGAACATAATGTTGATAATGATTGTTTCAATTATTTATTTACATTAATTTTTTGAATCTAACATTTTCATTTGTTTCATTTTTTGCATAACATCTTTTGTTTATTTATTTACGGATATATACATGATATCATGGTTATAGTAATTATGTGTAATTTCAAACAATTAGGTAAGTACCAGGTTAAAGATATGAATGTATATATCGAGCCTCTTATCGATGAGCTACTAAAGTTATGGGATGACATCACTATGTATGACATCTGTAAACCAATCGGGGAGAATAAATTTAAATTCTGTGGAATACATTTATGGACAATTCATGATGCCCCAGGGATAACACATTTTTGTGGTATGTAGAATTCTAATATTTTTCTTTAATACTATATAAATTTTTAATGATATCATGCTGCATGTCTAATTTTTAAATAATTTCATCGTATAATTGACATTAATCCATTTGTTGTAGATCTTCAAACAAAGGGTAAATTTCCATGTCCAGTTTGTGGTCCTAAGATGAAGTATCGTCATTCAAAATTTTTAGGAAATGTGGTGTTTTATGAGTATAGGCACCTCCTCCCTAAGAACCATAAGTATCGTACTATTAAAAAACATATTTTCAATGGGAAAGAAGAGACTAGTTTAAAACCACGAAGAATGACACCTCACCTATCGAGGTAGGAATATAATAGAAATAATCAAGGTACTCAATTTATTTATGTATCGTATATCATGTAATGTTTTGAATGTTTATTTTAATCATTGAATTTATTTTACCATATTTGATCATTATTTTTGTGATTTCTTTTATACTTCATGAAGGTCGCCATCATGAAGGTATTAATAATGGGATTCCACGAGGAATGAAATGTTATCCCACTCAATTCATGAGGTTTCCCTACTATGAGGAGATAAAAATAGCTCATTTGTTTGATACAATGCATATCGGGAAGAATGCGATAGAAACGTTATGGCAAATCATATATGGTAAGAGGGACAAAGAAAATATTGTCAAAATTTTTACTCACATTTAGGAAGCCAATCATGCAATGCGAAGTGTGATCCGATCAAATAAAGATGGACTAGACCGAAATAACCTTCCATGGTTACTAACAGAGCAACAAAGAAATGATGTAAAAGAGGTCATTCAAATAATTAAATTTCCCATGGGTTTTGCTTCAAACATAAATAATATCTTAACGAAGAAAGGTGAATTTGGTGGGGTAAAAACACATGATTGGCATACCTTCATTAAGGTAATAATTTTGGCATACATATTTATATATATTTTCCTTATACATATTTTATTTATTTATTTATTTTTGTCTACTTTGGTTGAAACAAATAACGATTCATTTTTTTGTTACAATATGTTCTACTGCTATCTCTCCCAAATGACTTTGACAACAACTTCAAACAAGTTATATATGATCTTGGAAAATACATGAGGTAAGTAGTTGTCATTTATATGCAAAATGTCCTTTCAAATTTTTGTTGTACTTAATAATACGTGTTTTACTTGTAATGTAATGTATTATATTATGTTATATTGAAACATGTTATTTTCTTGTGTCATGATCTCATGTATATGGTTGTCATTGAAATAAATCCATGAAGATGATATAAAGTATTGGAAGAGAGAAATTCCTCGTCTAATGTGTGAAATGCAAAAGTATATACCTTCAACATTTTTCAATGCACAAGAACACTACCTCATGCACCAAGTTGAGGAGATTGAAATTTGTGGACCTATTCACACAAGGTCAATGTGGATGGTGGAGAGGCACATGAAATCATTGAAGGCATTGGTTAGACCAAGAGAGCATCATGAGGGTTCTATGGTGGAGGGATATATGGTATATCAATCCATGGTGTATATTAGTCAGTATCTTCCTAAATTAACAACGTCAACTATGCATACAGTGGATCACATTTGGGATGTTAACTCCATCAAAAAATTTGAAGATCAAGAACATCTATTGGGGAAAGGTAGAATGAAAAAAATCAGAGGTAATATATTAATAATTGTGGAGATTTATATTAATAATAAATATACAATTTCATTTTTTGTGTATATGATCATACTCATTAATATATTAATATATGTTATTTCATAAATTATTAATATTTATAACTTGCATGGACGTTATAACTAATATTTAATACTGGTGAATTATGATTTTTTGATTCAGTTTCTCAAGAGTGGGATGCACTGCATTTATACATTGCAAACAATATTGACTGGATGAACACATGGATTGAAAGATGTAAACAACATAATGGAGGTAGTTTATCATGGAAACGATTGTCTGCATTGGTTAGAGAAGCTCTTCGTAACAAAGATGCCAATGTTATGCAAAGGGAAATTTATTTAACATATGGTTTGAAAGATGGACAAGCAAGCAAATTCACCCATTTTATTCAATTATTTTATATTATATTAATGTGACTACATGTGTACTGTATTTTTCAGACATTTTCCAAGTTATATAAATATATATGTTAATTTATTAATTGGCAATGCATCTTTTACATATCTGGCATATTGCAGTTGAAACACCACAAGGCTATGTGGTGCAATGGTCGTAAATTTTGCATCAAAAAATTGGATGAAACCAGGAAAACTTATGATAGTGGGATAATTGTAGTATTCCAGGTCAGTAATGTTTCCTCTAGGAGTGACAAACATCCTTGAGAATTTGAAAATAGATACTATGGGTATTTAAACGATATACTTGAGTGCGAATTTAATTCCTTCAAATTAGTTTTGTTCGATGTGAAATGGTATAGGTTATGAATGCATGAACGCGATGAGGAAAGACATGTTATTCAACACGCCAATAGATTTCCAATGGTTTTTGAAAGAGAACATGATTGCTATGTTTTTCCAAGCCAATGTGAACATGTCTTTTAATCAAATGTTCCACGTGAGAGGGATTGGTCATTTTTTGTTAGATAAGATCCAAGAGGAAGGCCATTTAAGTATACTCATTTACAAGAAGAAGATGATATTGAATATCAAGAAGATGATTCACCAGATCAAACAGAGTTGAAATATCATGCAAGGTCGACAGATAAAGAAGACGAAGAAGATCATGATCCAGGTGTAGGAGACAATATTGCAATTCTTGATGATGATGTCAATGAAAATATGATTAAAAGTGACATCGATGACGATGATGCTATTGTCAATCCTTTCAACACCGTTTCTGAATCGAATGATGATACAGATGTCAAGTTAGATGAAGAATATCAAGATACAGAATAATGATGATTACATAGATGTTGAGGTTGGATTAGGTACGTGACTATATATTTTAATTTGTATGAATTATTCTCTTAAGATAATTTACTTATAATGTCATGGATTAATTACATGTTTTTAGGTTTTATGTGACGTTTTTATATCCTATGTTACATGTTGTTTAATTATTATGTGAAACCTGAAAATAGTTTCCAATATACTAAAGTACATGGTAAACTAAAAATATCATTTACAAAAACATAATTTCATTTACCTTCATTAATTTTTGTTTTTGTAGTTTATATGCATGAATTTTACTAGGACGTTGCTTTCGATTATTTTCTATTTTATAGATTGGGTATTGGGGATCAATTGAGAGTGATGTGAGGGGGAGGGGAGGGTCCATATGAGCTTCCACCTTCACATGGTTGGCCTTGTTTAGTAGAGGATAAATTATTCTTGAAACCAAGAGAAGCGCTTTCATTTTTATACCATCGTGATCATGTATGTCATCAATATTGTTGTCATAGTATTGCATCAACGAAGTTTCGATGAACATGTTTGTCATTTATATAGAATTTTCGTTGAAACCCTATTTTTCTTTCAGATTAGACAAATTGGTTGATGCAATTTTTAAGTTTGCATCAACCTTTATTCATTTTTCTTTCAGGTTCTACATTAATGTATATACATGTATGTGTGTCATAGTTGTGATGAAAAATCCCTCTTTTTCATTGATTGCTTAATCAACACCATAAAAATAATCCCTTGCAGTATTAGATGCGGGGACGTGTGTACCATCGAACGAATTTTAAAAGGAACAAGGAACATAAATTGTACTAGGACTAGACATGGGCAACAATGACCTGTGAATGGGGCCAACGTTGAAATTTTTTCAAAATGTTTCTGTATGCACTGAAATTTTACATGGATAGACTATTCACATTCCTTAACAATATGGGATGGTTTCTAGACTCAAATTTGACTCACACACCCACTTTTTTCCATCATCAATTCATCATGTAAACCATAAACCGTATTTTTATTTCAAAGTACACAAATTGGTTGACACAAGTTTTAAGTTTGCATCTGTCTTTCTTCATTTTTCTTTCAGGTTCTACATTATTGTATATACAATGTATCCGTGTCATAGTTGTGATGAAAAAACCCTCTTTTTCGTTGATTTCTTAATCAACACCATAAAAATACTCCCTTGCAGAACTAGATGCGGGAACGTGTGTGTTGTCGAACGAATTTTAAAAGGAACAAGGAACAAAAATTGTACTAGGGCTAGACATGGGAAATAATGACCTTTGAATGGGGCCAACGTTGAAATTTTTTCAAACTGTTTCTGTATGCACTAAAATTTGACACAAATAGACTATTGGCATGCCTTAATGATATCGGAGGGTTTCTGGACTCAAATTTGACTCATACACCCACTTTTTTCCATAATTAATTCATCATATAAACCATAAACCCTATTTTTCATATGTTCTAGTAGATATGTTAATGATTCCTAATTTCATATTTGTATTTGACTCAAGGTACAACTAGCTTGGAAAGTATCAAATTTTGATTTCAAGTTGATAAACCAAATATGAAATGAATCCTAATTAAAACCATGAAGTGTTGGAATTTGTCATTTAAGTGTAGTGTCATGTAGTTATCTTTTAAAACATAGAGAGAGTAGTCTCTATTCAAGTAGAGAAATATATTTATATTGGATTCTCTTATAAGATGATGTTGATCTTTTTAACCTTCAAGAAATATTGATATATATGGTGGTGTGAAAAGAAGTAGAATAGGTACTAGAGGAGAAAATCAAGGATAATTTAGTACCCATCACTTATGCAAACATTTTCTTCAGCAAGAGAGACAAAGAAGGGAATTCGTCGACCAAGAGACAAGGAAAGGATATCGTCACAAGAGCAATGAATGTAAATAATCTTGCGACAAATTAGCTATACTATCGACGAAAAAAATTCTTCGATAGTATAAATAATTCATCGCAAGAACCTTTACATGGGATAAACAAAGGAAATGGATGAGGTGGTTCCAATTATATCTAATTCATCACAAGTATCTTCAAATGTACACATGGCATACAATTCATCGCCTTTCTTCATTTTTCTTTCAGTTTATACATTAACGTATAGACAATGTATGTGTGTCATAGTTGTCATGAAAAATCCCCTTTTTTGTTGATTGATTAATCAACACCATAAAAATATTCCCTTGTAGTACTATATGCGGGGACGTTTGTATTGTCGAACCAAACATAAATTGTACTAGGACTAGACATGGATAACAGTGACCTGTGAATGGGGCCAACGTTGAAATTTTTTCAAATTGTTTCTGTATGCACTAAAATTTGACATGGATAAACTATTTTCATGCCTTAACGACATGGGAGTGTTTCTGGACTGAAATTTGACTCACACACCCACTTTTTTCCATCATCATTTCATCAGGTAAACTATAAACCCTATTTTTCTTTCAAAGTACACAAATTGGTTGACACAAGTTTTAAGTTTGCATAATCCTTTCTTCATTTTTCTTTCAAGTTCTACATTAATGTATATAAAATGTATGTGTGTCATAGTTGTGAAGAAAAAACCCCCTTTTTCGTTGATTTCTTAATCAACACCATAAAAATACTCCCTTGCAGTACTAGATGTGGGGACGTGTGTACCGTCAAATGAATTTTAAAAGGAACAAGGAACGAAAATTGTACTAGGACTAGACATGGACAACAATGACTTGTGAATGGGGCCAACATTAAAAAAATTTCAAATAGTTTCTGTATGCACTAAAATTTGACATGGATAGAATATTCGCATGCCTTAACGATATGGGAGGGTTTCTAGACTCAAATTTGACTCACACACCCACTTTATTCCATCATCATTTCATCAGGTAAACCATAAACACTATTTTTCTTTCAAAGTACACAAATTGGTTGACGCAAGTTTTAAGTTTACATCAGCCTTTCTTCATTTTTCTTTCAGGTTCTACATTAATATATATACAATGTATGTGTGTCATAGTTGTGATGAAAAATCCCTCTTTTTTGTTGATTTCTTAATCAACACCAAAAAAATACTCCCTTGCAGTAGTAGATGTGGGGGCGTGTGTATTGTCGAACGAATTTTAAAAGGAACCTAGAATGAAAATTGTAGTAGGACTAGACATGGGAAACAGTGACTTTGAATGGGGCCAACGTTGAAATTTTTTCAAATTGTTTCTGTATGCACTAAAATTTGACATGTATAGAATATTTGCATGCCTTAACGATATGGGAGGGTTTCTGGACTCAAATTTGACTCACACACCCACTTTCTTCCATCATCGATTCATCATATAACCATAAACCCTCTTTTTCATATGTTCTAGTAAATATGTTAATGATTCCTAATTTCATATTTGTATTTGACTTGGGGTACAACTAGCTTGCAAAGTATCAAATTTTAATTTCGAGTTGATAAACCAAATATGAAATGAATCTTGCAACGAATTAGCTATACTATCGACGAAAAAAAATTGTCAATAGTATAGCTAATTCATCATAAGAATATTTACATGGGATAAACAAAGTAAATGGATGAGGTGGTTCAAAGTATAGCTAATTCATCGCAAGTATATTCAAATGTACACATGGGATAAACAAAGGAAATGAATGTGGTCGTTCCATCTAACAAAATATTGGTATGATATTATGTATTACTCTACCTCCAAAATTACCCAATTTAAAACGCTATATGGTTATGAACCCCCGTCACCAAAGAATTGGGTCATTAAAAATGCAAGTATAAACTATTATTAATCTCTTTTAAAATAAAATTGACAACCATATGTTAACTCTCTCTCTCTCTCTCTCTCTCTCTCTCGCGTGGAGAAATACATAGTTAAAATAAGCTAGCTTAATGCAATCAATGCTAAAATAAGTTCTAAATTAATATGCATGATTTGATATGATTTTGGCCTCATGAATGAGCAATATACCTGGAATGATCAATAAATGTCATCATCATCATAAATGCCATCATTTTTACATTATGGACTATACATGGGAAATAGTGACCTTTGAATGGGGCTTAGAGGTCGTGAATATGTTTCTGAATGGTGTTACATGGTTTGCAAGGAGTGTAGCTCTTATATGGTGCAATGTAGTGTAGTCTATAAGAACAATCTCTATGCCAAACCTCAAAATGGATAGTACCATATCTTGTTCATAAGAAAAATATTCTTTGTATGTTTCCTTTTTGGTGGCTCAAGCCCTCACACATGATGCATGACAATGAAATGTAGTAATTTGACTATTGAATGATAGTATTATGTCACATGCAAATTCTGAGTTGACTTAGCTTGCAAATGAAATTTGGCAAGCCCTTATGGCCCAAGCATCATTTGATTGGTAGGATATTGGTAGCTTTCAAGAATCTTATCTCTGCAAGGAATGTTTCTTTGGTATGATATTGGTAGATTTCAATATTCTTATCTCTTATATCTTAGCACATGACAATCGCCGGGGACAATTTGAAAAAAAACAAGAAAATTACAATTTTTAAAAGGTAAAATCCGAGAAAACTGAGAACTAATATGCCTTACCTTCATACACAGAACATACATGTACCTTATAATCCACCTTAATAGTTACATAAAATTAATGTAAAACAACCTTAAAACTAGAAATTGTACATGTTCAAATAGGTTTCCACTAACACTCTTATAAAACAAACCCTTATGTAATTGTTAACATATAACCCCTAACA